>VKOC01021961.1:0-38763 GCA_009364415.1 Spea multiplicata
TGAACAGCAGCTGCCATTTTCGAACTTCCACAAAGCGCTATTAAATGACATGCAACGAATTTATCAACTCGCATTGGTGTTTTATTGTGCTGAAGAATGGAGTTCTTCAGAAGGCCAAAATCTCCCTCAACTGATGCAGAAGAGGCTGTTTTATTTGGTGACTGAAAAACTGGTTGCATTACAGATGTCCAAATGGGAAAATATTTCAAAAGATGGACTAGTTTCTGAGACAAGTTTGGACAGAAGTAAGGGTTAGGTTGGTCCCCCTGTTCTAGACTTAGTTTTTCGGCTTCCTGAACAATGTCGTTTAGCCAACCGGACAGTGGCTCGGAATAATTGTTTTCTTGATCATCACTGAGTATTTCAAGGTCATTAGAATTATCCATGTATTCGTCAATATTTTCAAAATTCCCAGTCTCAATGCAATGACAAAGGTATAGCTTCGATGTTTCATATTTTGATGTTTCAGGGCCACAGACTTTACCTGTTGTCTCACATACAGATAGGATAAAGGTACTGAGAACTAGGTGTTTTAGAGTGTCAAACGATTCACACTTGACCATGAGTCCAACACAGCGTATATAGAACTTCCTAACAAGTTTCGCTTTTTTTGGATAGCACTTCCACCGACATACTGTTTTAATCAGATGGGCAACGTCTACTCGTACATAGCATTTGGGTTTTTCATTTTTTCCCCCAAGTAGGATTAACATGCAGGTCTTCAGGTAGGTGTTAAGGCTGCAGTCATTCAGGGCTCGTGATATTGCCCCAAGTAATGCATAAGAAAAGTCACAGACACATTCCTTAGGCACTTTCTGTACATCTTTTATCCATTTTTCCATCCAAAAAGTTATAGTTGGAGTATCTTGAGTTTCACTCAACATTTGAGACACACTGATTTGTGTATGCTCAAAGTTGATCACAATCTCATATAAAAAAATATGAGCAGACAATTTATTTTCTCGTTTTAGTTTTAATACCAAACTCCCTGTGGCATCTACTTGAATTTTGGAGAAGGAATGCTTTGAACAATACTTTTTATAAATGTATATTTGTTCCTTTGACCAGTAATGAACAAAAAAACTATCATACGAGATAGTATGAATATTTCCTGCATACTTAGGAGTACTTTTCATCTGAGAGAGTGATAAAACCGGATCTTTCAACTTAGGTGTACCAAACATCCGATCCACAGCTTCCTGTCTGGCATCTTGACAAATTCGTAATGATGGTATGTTGGGTGGCTCCTTTTCTCCAAATGAAATTTCAGAATCAAGTTTTTCTCGTCTCCAATTGGAGGGTAAAGTTTTTAACATTTCTTCTCCAAGTTTCCTTCTCTTATCACCTCTCAACTGATTTTTTTTTGAATGTGGTATTGGTCTTGTGTCAGGGGCTCGAATATGAAGAATTAAAGGGTTCCCAAGATCAGGTTCTTGTTCTGCGGAAATATGCACTACTGCTTTGCACTCCGTGCAATGTCCATTAGCAGTTATGAATTTCCTTGTTTTGTCTTCACCTACACGAACTTTGTTCCTCTTAAAGGAGAATGTACATGGGATTCCATGCTGTTTATAAAGCACATCTGTGATTGTAGCAGTCCATGTGTTTTTTTTAAGCACCCTGCGCCTCTTCTTGCAATCACCCTCATTATAAATCACTGTTTGTGGCTCAATTTCTAAATATTGTTCATAAGGTATTGATATATACCATAGAAGCGTTGGTTCCTTTCCTTGCGTGTTTACAAAGTCACCCTCTGAAGTGTCTTCATCAGTTGTGCTTGTGTCAGACCACAGCTCTTGCATAATTTCTGTAGCATTTGATTGAGGCAAGAAGCTGCTAAATTCCTCGCGCAAGAACGTCAGCAAACCATACCTGTTTTGCAATATGTAATCGTGAATCTGTTTTGGTTTAAATATACACTGGGATGTACCCACAGAGGTATATTTCTGGAAGGAGGAATGCGAACACACTTCTCTCCAAATAGGATTAGAGGCTGACTTTAACTCTCCATTATCATTGAAAATGCCTGGATAAGATTTCAATGATTCTTTTAATATGCTAATATCAATGGCTGGTTTTCGGGGCATCTAAAATCAGAATATGAAAATATTTTAATGGATAAGCTAGTGTTTTTTTTTCCAGTTACTAATATAAAGATATTGTTAAGTATACTTTCAAGTAACAACACAGTACATAAAATTCTTTCAGTAAAAAAAAATTAGTGTTAATTACTGTATTTGCCCGTATATAGGCCGCACTTTTCCCCCACACTTTAAGTCTTTAAAGTGGGGGTGCAGCCTATATTCGGGTTTTAGCGCAGGAATGCGCAATTTGTAACGCCGGGCAGGCAGCAGGGTTAGCATACAGATCCCCCGCAGCACTGCAGGGGACCTGCATCCTACTCTCTGATACGCTGACACAGCCTCCTCTGCCAGCACTTCCCACCGGGAGAGTGCCGGCACGGGAGATTGTCTAAGCGCATCGCGCAGATGTTCATCGGCTGCGGCGATGCGCGCGTAACAACCTCCGCTGCCGGCACGTCTGCTCGATGTGCTTTAACAATATCCCTATAAGGGAGATTGTTTAAGAACATCGTGCAGACGTGACAGCAGCGAAGGTTGTTTACGCACGCATCGCCGCAGCCGGTGAACATCTGTGTGATGTACTTTAACAATCTTCCTTCCGCCATGGGAAGTGTCGGCACCGGAAGTTGTCTACATGTATCGCGCAGATGTCCCCCGCCAGCCCCGCTAGACACCAGGGAGTCTGCATTGTTAAGTTTAGGGGGGGCATATCTAGGGAGCAGAGTGGCAGCATATCTGGGGGGCAGATTGACATATCTGGGGCCAAATGGGCATATCTGGGGGCAGAGGGGCAAATCTATAAGTAAGGTGCATTAAAACGGCTGCTGGTTTTCTGTTTGTATGTAACATATGTTGACTAACTGCATAATAGATACCAAAAATGTTAAAATACAGTGTGTTAGTTAGAATACTGTTTTACTATTCCACTCATGTGTATTTTTTATATAAATCTAAATTTCTCTTTAAGAAAGCACCTAACTTACTAAGCGAGGGGGTTAGTAAGATACTTTTATTTGTAGTTGTTCATTAAAGCATTTGTATATAACTTGATGCAAGCTTTAAACACAACTTATTTTTCTACCAGGCTTTATCCTTTAACTTGTGTGTTCTATCATTGTTGCATACCATGTTTTATTAAACTTGTTGAGTGTCAAAGGATTTGCAACACATTGGACACACGGCTGGCACTCAAAAGATTACTATACCACGTCTGAATAAATGAGCTGCCATATGATAATTTATTCACAAGAAATAAAAAAATAAGGCCTACTTAAAGTAAACTTGAAAGTATTAGGGCTGTTTTTGCAATTTTTAAACACACTTTTGCACTTTTTTGCACTCGAGAAAATAAGTCTCACTTTCTGAACACAATATACAGTGCACATATTTTGATATTGTCATGCATACATTATGCACACATTAATAAGCACATCCACACTCATACACAAATACACACATGGAAATTATACACTGAAAGTAGTATATATATATATATAAATATATCCCATATACAGTAAACCAATACCCACCTTAGCACTTAGTTAGTGGTCACACAGGATGTGTTTCTTTAACAACTGTTATGACTGGAGGGAAATTATTATCCAATCAAAGAAGATGTCATACACAGCATTATTCAAATGTAACTAATATCTTCAGGCTGGACATATGCTGACCTCAGCCAGGTTAGTTCACCAATATTAAAGCAACTGTATCACCTAAACATTGCTTATACTGTGAATGCAGAGAATAAAACAATATTGAAAGTTATCTATACATTGTGTTAGGCAAACTGCAAGAAAATGCCTAAATTCGGAGAAAAATTTGTTTTAAATGTGTCTGTGGAGTCTGTTATTTATGACATCACCTCATACCTCCCAACATCTCGGCAAATTGGGACGCTGGCGCGCATGTGCATTGCTGCCGTCACTCTTCCTAAACTGTGAAGATCAGAGTGTCAGCGTTACCGCGCATGCGCGCTAGTGCTGTCACTGAAGCTGGCAGTGTTACTGCGCATGCGTACAATGCTGAGCATGTCCAGTAGTCGTTTTCTGGTGACCCAGGCACCAGAGAACACGATCAGGACCCGCAGGATTCTGAATCCCGAATTCCATGGAACAGAGGTAAAGCTCAGCGGGACAGAGCCTCCAAATCGTGACTGTACTGCATTAATCGAGACAGTTGAGAGGTATGCACCTGTGGCTTGATGTGCAAATGAACAGGCATGGATATGTAAAATCAAAAGAAGATTGTGAGTAGATAGATCTAACGAAAAAAACAGTTGATCTAACCGGATCTAACGAATATCTACCAAAATCCATTAAAGAAACTCCAAATTTCAGTTGAGGGGGGGCCAGACCGTATGTGTACCCATCCCCCGCACACAAAATAGGATTGTGAATACCGCCTCCTGCGTGGTAGATCTAACGAAAAAAACAGTTGATCTAACCTGATCTAACGAATATCTACCAAGATCCATTAAAAAAAATCCAAATTTCAGTTGAGGGGGGGCCAGACCGTATGTGTACCCATCCCCCGCACACAAAATAGGATTGTGAATACGCCTCCTGGTGGTAGATCTAACGAAAAAAACAGTTGATCTAACCTGATCTAACGAATATCTACCAAGATCCATTAAAAAAAATCAAAATTTCAGTTGAGGGGGGGCCAGACCGTATGTGTACCCATCCCCCGCACACAAAATAGGATTGTGAATACCGCCTCCTGCGTGGTAGATCTAACGAAAAAAACAGTTGATCTAACCTGATCTAACGAATATCTACCAAGATCCATTAAAAAAAATCCAAATTTCAGTTGAGGGGGGGCCAGCCCCCCCTCATTAAATATGCAATATCTCAGTAATTAAACCTGATCTAACAAAAATTTTGTCTGATCAAACCTGATCTAACGTAGAGCTATCATAATCAGTAACATTTTGTTGAAATTTTTGTTGAGGGGGGGCTGGCTACGGGTTAGCCCCCCCTGAAAAAGATTGTTAATATTGCCTATTTTAGAGTAGATCTAACGAAAAAAACAGTTGATCAAACCTGATCTAACAATGATCTAACAAATGCCATGATCTTTTGTAAAAAAATTTAATATGGGGGGGCTAACCCGGGGGAGGTCAGTTGGATCATCTTCATAGAGTAGGCTTCAGGTGGTACTTCACGGAGGCCAGTCCTGCTAACCTAAACTGATTTAGTGAGGGTTGCTGAATGTAGGGGGAAGAAGGTAGGAAGGTTGTCCAGCTGTTAATGAACTACAATCCCCACGATCCTCAGCTGCGTAACTGGCATAAATTAATATTTGTGTTTTCGGACAATAGGACACTGGAAGAACTGGCCATAGGATAGAGCGACACATGCCCTATTGGAATTCTTGGTGGCAGGCCAATGCAAAGAGACATTTCTTGGGCTGCACTATCATATTTACAGCCACCTGTGTACCAGAAAAAAAAAAGAGTTGATCTTGATTAAATGAATCCATTTTTTCTAAAGGGATTAGCTGAGATAGCGTCAGTGAAGATCACACCACGTAAAGTTTCTCCAAGTACGCATAAGATATAAGCCGTTAAAGACACGTAAAGCACAGAATGTTCCATCCCTTCCATGAGCAGTTTCTTTAATGAAACACTGAATTGGAAATCCATGGTTTATGTGGCAACCCTAGGTATAAACACACTACTATCTGCGCAGAAGGAAAAATTCGGTGCACTTGTACAGGTATGTTCTGTTTATTGCTAGGGGCAGTAAAAAAAATCTCACAAGCTAAACATAATGCTTGAGGCAATACAGATCATGTTTAAAAGAAAAGGGTATCGCTATTAACCCTGTAAGAACAAGGTTCATAGTGATAATATTATTACAATATTATTATTAAAAAATAATATTATTTGTCCTCTAGATTGTAAGCTCGTTTGAGCTTACCTGTTGTTTCTGTAAATCAAATTGTTATGTCATATATACTACGTTGTATTTCTTGTTTACACGTTGTACAGCTCTACTGAATATGATGGCGCTATATAAAACAATAACTAATAATAATTTATCATTCTGTGTTGTCATGTAGGAGTCCCTTGAGAAATGGGGAAAGTAGACTTAAATTTAACTCTCGGCTTTCAATTTGAACTGCACACGCAGGTAAGTGTGAACCCACAGACTGCACACGTGCAACTGGCATGCGCATCCTGGCTGGCGCTCGGTGTCACGTGGGTTGCGCATGTGTGGCTGGCTTACACACACACTGAAGATGCTCTCTTATGCCATCCTTCATGCCATCCTTCCTGAATATTCCCGATATGAATATACCTTGAAAAGCAGTGCTATAATACCTGGCAATGGTTGGTCATATGCCAGCTGCCCATTTTGCAGATGTCTTGTTATAAATAAAAGTCGTAACCTTCTTTACCTCTGTGTGATTAGGGACCCCATACATTCCGCTACGTCCCTTTTATGATTGTTTAGCTTTGTGCACAGTAACACAACTCAAAATCCAGTTTCCGTATGTACACCCCAATAAAGAAATTGCATAATTTTTGACAAAGAGCAAACCGCTGAAGGTTTGTACCAATGGCGTCTGCTGCTATGGGAACCAAAGTGATTGGGAAGATGCAATTTTTGTGATTAGTCATCTATTTATTGATTTGCTGAGAAAAACAAATTAAGTGTGATTTTTACATAATATGAACAAATGTCAAAACCACATATAACAATCTGCTTTTTTTTTGGCTTTTATATTTGTCCAAAGTGGAGCTCAGTATATTGCATAAAAGATCATATTGCTCACTTCAACATACGAATACATATTATCACACCAACACACTAAATCATACAATGTAGTATTAAGTAAATAATTGTAATTGTATAGTAGGTAGGTACACTCTTTAGACAAATACTGAAGCATGAAACAGAACATGAAGTCATTTGACCAGCGAATGACACAGAAAAATATGGACAGTTGGCAAACGTGGCCTGTACTTAGACTGTAAGCTCTGTGGACCGGGGGCCTCCCATCCTAATGTAATTGCACATACGGATCACCTACTGTTCTTAGCATTGTAAAGTAAATTGTAAACTTGGTGCTAGAAGAAGTGAAATATACTATAGATGAAGTTTGTTTCATATAATGGAGGGGTTTCATGCCAATAAGAGAAATAATCCATTCTGAAAAAATGTATCTGTCAGTTTTAGAACAGGTTTGAAAAGACTGCCAGGAACAAGCAGTTGATAATATAAAATAATAATAACACAATTACTATGAAAATTAAAATAGGGATATGCCAGCTTTCTATAGACATACCTACATGTTGGACCAGATATCTAAGTTAAAGTCTGGTCTTTAAAATGTATCTCGTAACTCGTATCTGAAGCACGATGGGTAAAATGAATTCACGTGGAAATTTAAAGGGGCTAAAGTTCAGATGGTGCACAGCGAAGGCTGCTGATGATATTACCTTAGTTTCCTATCCATAACCCATGTAGAATAAAACAAGTGGTAAAAACACACACAAGTATAAAAGAAAAGTGTATATCTAATATTAAAAAGTAATCTTAACGCTATATATATTTATCAATGTAATATATATGGCATAATGTATAATATGGTATACAGTAGATCACACACAAGGCAGCAAGAATGTAATTGATGGGTTGGGATGCCCACAAGCATTATTCTTTATGGGTTGGCGGGGTTGAAGAATATAAAATTGGTTTCTTACCAAATTGCAATTCTGCTCTTAGGATAATCCAGTTTATCGATGCAGTCCAGAAAATAAGGTAGCGTGTGAGCTGAATTCCTTGCTAAGATGGCAATAAGGATAGTAGGTTTCTGCAGGGGGGTCTCATGAAGAATTTCCTCTTCCACGTTAAACTCCTCGCCCTTGACACACACCAGTGAAAAATAAAAATGCAATAGAAATAATAATGTACATCCAGTGCGGACTGCAGCCATGTTACATACAGCTGGTAGATGAGCATACTGCTCTGACTGTATTCACTGAAGGGACTCCACCAGCACTGGATGGGGGATGGAGCTGTAATTTGAGAGCATGAGAGTTTAACAGAGGGGGGCTTAAGGTTCCAATGAAAGGAAGCCAGTTGAAGCATGCAGAAAGTGGGGACTATCAGTCACTCGCTAATCATGGCTCCATTTAATATATTTTTTTATCGTTATCTTTTATTTATATAGCACCAACAATTTATGCAGCGCTTCCTACAGCGCATCCATTCAAAGAACCGGCAGCCTAAGACAAACCGATACATTAGGTAAAGAAGAACCCGGTCGCAAGCTAACAATCTGAATCGAATATTCCCTGGAATGGCTTTCACTGGGCAGGCAATTTTCTATGCAGGTTGAACAGCTTTATTACAATGTTGCTTTTTAAATGGATCAGTTTAATGAATGTAGCATTCCCTAGAGAGGGAATGAAGTCATAGGTAAATTTTAGATTCAGGTCAAATTTGAATGTTTCTTGTTAAAGGGTTGAATGTGCTCCCACCTACTGTAAACAATAGCACAAAGCTCCCACGCTTGTGATTGCGACCCTGCAAGGCATGTTTATTACTATAAACACACAAAAGAAAGTAGGGAGGTGTTACTGAGAGGGAACGTAATCTGAAAGCCATCACACTAGAGAAGGGACTGATTGAATTAAGAGCTGCAAAAATGTATTTTTTTTAGGAATAATGCACTTAATAGAAAAGTGCGATAAACACAAAATACTTCCGAATACTGTCAGGGCAATTTGGCTCTGGAATCAACTTTCTCTCTCGTGTTTAATTAGTCCTATAAGTGGTTAATTCTTGAGTCCAAAAGGATTCCCAGATGCTGACCCCAATTGTCTACAAGTGTCAGCATAGTAAACTCTGTATTTACAATGTACATGACATCTGTATTTGGGATGTGATGACCTCATTTTTTTGTGTTGGGATTTTTTTCCTCGAGACAGAGGAGCACAATGGGGAAGGGGAACCGCACCGGAAACATTTATGTAACTGTGTATCACTTTAACCCTTTCTCAGTCCCTCACAAGCTGATGGTTTTAAAGAAATGACGCAGGATCAATTAAAGTTTGCAACATTTGCAACCTTACGTATGAAATAAACAATTCATGTCATAAACAATTAAAGGGGCAATCTATGTAGCTTTTGTTCTCATCTGATCAGTGAGGCCAGCAGAGTTGGCTTCTCTGTTTTCTAGTTCAGTGAAATCCATCAGTGTTTCAGTGAGAAACGCTGCTTGTTTGCTTACCTTGGCTGCCAGCTGTCATTTGGAGGTGTCGGGGAAACTGCACAGTAGGGTGAACACATTGGCAATGCTTCCCAGGGCACAAATAACTTTCATATAACGCTGACCAGCATAGGTGAAGTGATGCCCTGCGGCGTGTGGGATCCATAAACTCATGATAGGGAATCCGTTACTCAGTTATACATCTTTGTATCCTGGGAAACTTGGACAGGGAATGTACATTAATGCTCTTACTCTATCCTTTCAGTGTGGCCATGGCCTGTAAATGTAACTGGACTGGTTAAGGTCTTTGGTGTCCCAAGGAGTGCTTTTAACAGAACGGTTAAAAAAAAGTGTCATCAGGGAATGTCTCAAATCTTAATGCTCAATTAATTCATTCTGTAGAAGTGTATAAAAGGGGACACTAGGCAGAGATGTTTGTGCACTTGGTCTGTACACACAGAGAGCAAGTAAGGTGGGTATATAGCGTAGAAGCTTACCACGGGCTCAATCAGTAACTGAGGCATATTCACAAATATTAAGTAGTTATTTGCATTAAAACACATTTTATTTTTGCAAAAAGCAGACACTGAACATAAAGAGTTTGGTCGGACAGTTTTAAGATACAGTAGTGTTGTTGATGTTTATAGGGACACTTCAGCAATCATATGCGCTTTAATGCTGAGTGTCCCCTTGAAATTAACATTTTCCCCAATGTATTTGCACTCTTTCTGTGATCCCCACTCCTTGGCTTGCAGTGGATGTGTTTGGTTGGATGCAATTCTTGCTTTCCAGTGAGTTTGCACGGCTATTTATCAGCCAGCTCCAGCTCACAAGAGAGTTTTAGGAGTAACACCGCCATACAAAAATGCGCAGAAACTACTCCTATTGATTTCAGTAGGACAGCATTCCTGCGAGTGATTGGTAATATTGGTGTGAAACAGCAGAGGGTAGCCTTAGTAATCCTTAGTAAATTACTGAGTACTTTAATATTCAACAGGCCCATGTGAGCTCTGAACGCACACTGAGACATACTATATAAACAATGCAACACTCAAATAATTGTGGAGTAAACAGAATAATGTGGAGACATAACAACAAAAAACATCACAAACAATGAAATATTTTTCCTTTGAAAATTAGCGTTTTAGACAACGATTGGTGAAGTCTTGCTTTGTAACTGTTCGGCTTCCGAGGATGTCAGCACAGGGTTCCTCCGCGCAGAGTTGGCATGTTACTTGGCAGCGAGCATGTGTGTTGTTAGCATGCACCGGGTCAAACCATCCATACCTAGGGCTTTTTGATTGATTTAAATGTTTGAAGGGACCGGTAAACTGATCCAGATGTGTCATCTCATCTATTAATGAAAATTAATAACTGGCTTGTGCTGGAGTATCTGTGAAGCTGTCTTTTATATTTTATTACCCATTTTATTTTGGCACAAAATATGACCCAGCAGTCATAGCTGCTCACAGATATCATTCAGTCTATACGGAGAGTTAAATACATCTTTATAGCTGTGGCACAGAGAGATGACATCATGGATACTTTTCCAGAGCAGCTTGGTTAATTCATTCCTTCTTCCTTGTGCGGATCACATACCGGTAGTTTGGCTCCAAATCCCTCCACAGAGATTTCTGGTCTCTCTTTGAGGTTGTCATTTCTATGCACAGTGGAAATTTTACGAGAACATCATGAATGAAAACGTTTCCAAGCTAAACTTATTAATAAAAAAAAAATATGCAGAGTTTAACTACATCATATTAAAGGTGTACTGATATATTCTATATATCTCATGTACAGGTGGCTATTAAACTGACAAAACGTCCCTCAAATATTTTTATACACATTTAAAGGTTGAAAGAACTTTTTAAGTATGTACCGTGAAAATATCTTCTAGTAGGAATAGATGTTACTGTCCAAGCAGTTCTTTGTTGTAATTCCTAGCACTTGTGTGATTCCTCTATTGATAAAAAAATATTAATTTAGATTTCAAGAAATCATAAAATAATGTGTAGGTGTTCCCTTAGTGTTCTTGAAAACAGATCTAAAGTTCTTAATGTATGATAAGATTGATTGCAGGGAAGTGTAACACATTTTATACACAGTGTGCTAGCAAAAACACTTACCTGAACGCTGCCAGTTTCTGTAAATTCCCACAATGGCAATATTTCATCATACCTGCCATGGGTTTTGTTGTGCACGGTGCGTTTTGGGTACATTCAGGAACTTAACGGTATGGTAGGGCAGGATAAGTCAGTAGGCCACAGGCAGGTGACCAAATGTAGCAACCAGGAAAACACAGCCAAAACTCAGGAGAAATAAGCAGCGTCACGCACTTCTAGGGGGCATAAAGCATATCTAGGGGGCAGGTGGCCATTTCTAGTGGGCATAAAGCATATCTGGGGGGGCAGAGGGGCATATCTGTATGTAAGGTGCATTATGAATTAAGGGGGGCTATTGGTTTTCTGTCTGTATATAACATATGCTGACAAACTGATAGATACCAAACATGTTAAAATACATGTATTCCTGTATTTGATAAAATACTGTTTGACCATTCCACCAATGTGTATTTTTTCTTTCAAAATGTTTTTTTTCTTTAAAATAGCACAACCCAAAGAGTGCGGACTGTAACCGGGTGCGGCCTATATTCGATCCAAGACGGTACTTTCAAATATAGTAAAACTCAGTAAATTCGGCTGAGCACATACATGCATCAACTAAAAAGGGATTTTGGAATAAAATAAAAACTTAATCATAAAGTTTCATTAAATCCAAACTGGTATTTTTTCTTAATGTTAGGTCTCCACAACAATTGTTTCCAGCTGCCATACAATCCTTCTCAGAAAGATAATGATCTTAAAACCCATGTTTAGTTATTGGACACTGAAACCAATAACTGTTATTATTTATAGGCATATGGGCTGCTGAGCCCAAGTAAATACTTAAGTTTTTTTTAAATTTTTTTTTATACTTTTTATTTCTTTTATAATTAACAAAAAACAAACAACACCAAAAAAAGAAAAGATGACTGAAAATACAGATAACATCTACGTGAATACAATAGATCGGGCAAATAATGTCCAATAATACTGGTACAGTACATATTATTAGTTCACTAACCAAAAATAAACAGAGAAGGAAAAAAACAAACAAAAAAAAAAAAACACAATTTATACAATCCCGGTTGGAGATGAGAACGTGGAGGAAGCTAATGTAGGAAAACTAACTTTTTAATAAGAGGTAAGTCTATTTACTAATCATCTGATGCCTGAATTAAATAGAAACATTATTTAGAAATGAGAACATGGAGGAAGTTAATGTTGGTGAGCTAACGTTTTAATAAGAGGTAAGTCTGTTTACTAATCATCTATGCCTGAATTCAATGGAAACATTAATTGGAGGCATTTATCCCAAATTATAGTTTTCTTAAAGTTAGAAGAATGGAGTCGAGAGACTTCCCTTTCCATCGTAAGTTGGTATTTCAGTTGTTTTTCCACCTGAGCCCAGTTAAATTCTTTATCTTGTTTCCATTGTTTCGCTATTGTTCTTTTAACTGCTAAGCATAGGTGTATTGTTAAATTTAGCTGCACAGAGGACAGGGTCGGCCAGCCTATATGTAGCAAAAGTGATGCTGGGGAATTAGGTACTTCTATATTCGCCACTCTTTTAAGACAATCGAGGGTCTTTCTCCAAAGTTTGGTAACTGTTGAACAGGACCACCAAATATGAAGGTAAGATCCCTCCATCAGTCCACACCTCCAACAAATTCTAGAAGTAGTGTGGTAAATATCCGCGACTCTAGTCGGGACCATATACCACCTATATACAACCTTAAACTGTGTCTCCAATAAGGATAGATCATGCAACCTAGGTGGCAATCTTCTGAGCGCACTTAACCAATCCTTTATTGGGAGTGCGCAATTTAGATCTTTTTCCCATCTCACTTAATACTTAAGTTATTAAATACTACAAAGTTGTTGTTTGTCAAAAACCTTTAGTATGTTGCATTGCAGCTCAAAGCACCTTTTACTAGCCATTGTTTTTGACAGGAAAACATGATTCCTCCTCTTAGTGTTGGCGTGTTAAATTTGCACCATAGCGTCAAAAGTAGCACTACTTTAAAATGGTACGCAAAAATAATTTTTATTAAAAATGTAAACATACAAATGGGAGTGGTATTTGTACGTGTAAGCATTTTTTTTACTTGAAGAACAATAATATATTTTGAACTTTTGGAAATTCAGCAAGTTTAAAATGTAAAATACATAATCATTTAGCAATTGTATATTTCGGGTAAAAAAAAAGTAAACATGTATCTGTATTTTACAGCAAATCACTGTGAAATTCTCTTACGCAAACTAGACTCTAAAGCTTAGCAACATTTATATCATGGTTCTCAAAAATATGAGAATTTATTTAATTACAGTAGGTTATTTTACTTGAAGAACAATACCTGGATTTTTATTTAAATTATAAAATATGTTTAGCAATTATAATAATAATATTAATATATTTTTTCCCAGTTAAAAAAATTAAACATTTAAGTCTATTTTAATAAAAATAACTCTGTAGTAAGAAATTCTTAAATTAGAGTATTAGAACAGTAACTGAACTTTTATGTGAAGTCTTGAATATTTAAATTAATTATTTTTTAGTTACAAAATGTCTATTTTATGGCAAAGCTCTTGAACTTACTTACATAAACTAGACTCTAAAACTTGACAACATTGACAATATACCTGGGAACTCTCAAGGTCTGATACTGAACCTCAGGGTGTTTGACTCTCATGGGGCAGATTGTTAAGGTCACATAGTCTGGAACTGACTCCTTTCTATTCTACACTGCTGTGATTATATACAAGACTCACAAATGGTGCTTTTGCTACTAGTATGTTATGGCTGATTCCCCTGCTTGAATGCAGGTGACTCAATTAAGGGTATATTTAAAAAATCATGTCAAGGTTTCCATGCGGACCAGTTCAGTAACTTGCATACCTGTGAACGCTCTGGGTTTCGCCAGGAGACTCTTGGAAAAACGCTGCTTTTCCGGGTCTCCAGCGGAAAAGTCCGTGTCGCAGGAGTTTATTGTGACACCCCCATACCTGGGAACTCTCCGGGTTTGACTCGGCGGGTGAAGCACTGGTTCTCCGGCTCAACACCCGAATCCTCCAGGTTGCGGTTTCTTGACACGCCCCGCTCCCTGCCCATTTTCCCTTTAAATGGGGGTGTTTCCTGCTGGCATCAGCAGCAACGCCCCCAACGTCAGCGGGAACACCCCTGACTGCCAATGGGCAGTCCCGGCTGCTTCTCGCAAGGGAAGGCTCTGGGAGAAGAAGTTCCCAGTTATGGACTTGCCCCACTCGGCGTCCATTTCCACCTTAAACAGCGGTGTGCCCCCTGACGCCACGCGGAACGCCCACCAATGTCAACCTGCAAGGGGGTTCCAGGTAGCCAGAGCCATACAGTTCCAGGGTATGGTCATTTGATGACTTACTACAGTGAATGGGCTATCAATGGGTTAATATTTCAAGAGTCTAAGGTTCATCTCATTTAGAAAGTTCCCCGGTATGCTAATAATACGCAGATTTATTCATTTAATGTATATTATAAGGAACAACCTTTAGTTAGTCCTGGACAAATACATCCATATAGTCCTATTCAATTCAAACACCCAACCGCCTATACACTAGGTTCATGATTCTTCAATCTGCTGAATAGATTTTAAAACAGATTTAATGTATGCTAGAAATTCATAACTAGAATGTAATTAAACAACACATAAACCTATATAAAAAATTACAACTGGTGACTAGTATTTCCAGTCAAGCCATTTTAGTAATACATGCTAATATAACCGAGTTAAGGTAAATGCTTAATTCTAATAATCATAACCCACTGATACCGGGAACTATATGTTTTACGTTATGTTTCCGGGGGGAACGCTTTCAATGTTGCACCGTTCGTTCATCGGTTGTCATGGACGCAGCACATGGAGGCACCGCTTCTAGTTTGAGCACCAGTGCCCCGGACGAGGAAGAGCCATGGATACTGGAACACCCGAGGGTGAGAGGCTGAGGGGTTTTGTTGTTATTACCCCGGAGTGAGATTTAGTGACGTCACTCGCTGGAGTCAGTCACAAGTCGTTATCCGCCATATGCCGAAAAGTTCCTCATTTCTGAAAACAGACTAATTAAATAGTTAATGTTTTTCGCTTTGGGCTGAATATTATATTATTGCTGATGCGCAGATATCATGACAAGACAACGCCATTCAAACAGCATTAGCTCAGATACTTATGCTCTCCTTTTAACCCATTCGGGAGGCGGTCGCCAGAGCAATCTATGCTTCAATCAGCAGGCCCGTTCTTCTGGTTGCTATGGAGACAGGACACAGGCTTTTGCACCATATGCATTTCAATGACAAAGAAAACCTGACAGCTACTGCAATGTAGTCATCTTGATTTGGTCTTCAGCAACATTAAAGGGATGCTCATAAATCATATGTATATCTGTATTTTTATAGTTAATGAGGTCCTACCACTTTCCTTTACTACGGCAGTGTTTTTGGAGTGCCCCGGTCTCCCTGTCTTTTGCAGATGCTGACACCTAGCCTGTCTGACATGATCCTGCTGGACTCATCATGTGCATCTGTAGGCAAATCTAGAAAAGTGTAGTTGCTACCTGTCCAGAGTCTGATTTACTAACCCATTGTATTGCCCTGTGCAGTATGCTGATAAAAGCCCCAAATCATATTAGGCAACCGTTAAATCAAGATAGTTTGGGGGTTTTATTGACTTTTTGTTGAGGTGTAAAAATGTAATGAAGAGGCATATGGAACACTTCCATCGGTCACTGCGATGCTCATCATATTAGGCGGTTTCCTTGTTCAGCAGCTCCCTTTGTGTGTACGAATGAGCCATGGGCTATATTGGGCACGGAGCCCCAGCAATTCATGGTGGTTGTGGTAGACTGCCCGTCTCTAGGGAGTTAAGGATATCCCACACACCCTAACTTCTAAACGTATTTGCTGTACTTGCAGGCAGAACATAAGCCATTGATCACACTACTCGAGGGTGACTATATGTTTTATAAAGGGTTGGTATGAAATGTGGTATTCAGGGAAGTGACATTTCCTTACCAACTTCAGCTCCATCAAAATCTCCATATTTTTGCTACCCATTTATACATTCAGTAGCACTTACTGCAGCATCTATATCTATTCCTCAGCTTCTGCCTAAACATGTTGGTTAAGTATTGATGATATGCATATAAAGTTATTATATACTGTTTGTGTTGTTATGATATATCTCTGTTTAAAGGCATACTCCAGCCATTATTTACACTTTGACAGCTGTGTGTCACATTTTCATGTCCCCATTCTTCGCTCCTTGGCTTGTTGGGGATGTGTTTGGCCGAACACGTTCCCTGCTTACCGGCGCCCATGCGCAGATACTCGGCACTGGCTGGCAGGAGATGCATTTAGCTGAAAACATCTCTTTGATAGTAGTGCGCATGTGCCGTGTACTCACCCCAGCCAGTTCCTGCTGGATCTAGAGTTCCCAAGGGGACAAAAAAGTGTTCCTGTCTGCAGGATTACCAGTTATTATTTTCACATCTGTGTCTGGTATTTCACTGAATCTATCCTTTACATTAATGTTGATGCATTTTTTTCCCACCCAGTTTAGGGAAATGATGTCATTGGATGTAGCAGATAGCGTACAAGTATATGCAGCGTTTCTGGTATACATGGATCTCCTAGAAGGTAATTTTAAACCTAACTAAATTCACATTTTGACTATTGAATTTGAATGTAGGTATATGTGTGTTCTGCTGTAATCTATATCAGCCACGTGATGTCGAAAAAACTTTTTTGTAGCAATGCAAACAATGTGGTGTAGTTGTGAAATAAGGTATGTGTAATTTTCTTATTCATAAGATTAAAGCTAATGGATCTGCCGATATGGAGCTAACTTTTCTATATTTTCATACATCACCTGCTGATTGCTTTATTGTAATCAGATGGTCCCCATTATGGATTTACAGTAAAGCACTCTGGCAACATGTGGCACCATACTTACTGAACAATTTATAATACATCTCCTAGGTAAATGTAGCCAGGTAGAAAGCAATATATAACTTTATATGATGTAACATTAAATAGATTACATCATTTGTTTTCCAAAAGAAAGAGATTTGGAAGAATTTGCATTATATTATCTCCTGTTTTCAAACACCTGCGCTGCTGAGTATAAAACTTTTAGAGATGCTGTTCCACATCGACTTTTTTTCTGAAGTATTTTCCTTATTATTGTGTACTACTATGGAATACATTGTAAATAAACATTTAAAAAATAATAAATAAATAATATTTTGCGTATATTCTTTTTGCATACATTTAAACGAGACCCTATTAATCCTGTGTCTGCACTGCTGTGTCTGGCATCGCAGAAAGGGATATTTTAAAAGCCCCTCTAGGTGGAACAGCACCTTTAAAATTGGACTAATCATACACGTTACACTTGTTTTCTAATCCAGGAATAATGAATCGCGTAGTATTTTCTTTATCTGAATAATTCTAGCGTCTATTGATGAGACAAAGTAACCAGGTGCTAATATCAACCGATGTGCAAAGTTAGATAGTTGCCTAGTGTTATCAAAAATATTTGACTTTCAGAGTTTTATATGACAACAAAATGAAATATAACTTTAGTTGGGCCAGAAGGTATTTTGATCACAAATATTAGCCTATTCTTCCCATAGTGTTACCAATATAATAATACAAGAAGCCCCTCCATGTATTTATTTCCTAATCATGCGTTAACATTCTTGGTCTCTGCATGCCTTTCCGGGTTTGCACATGTCACCAGTGATCTGTCTGAAAATGCAGATTAGCTTTACTGATGTTTAAGGAATAAAAAAACTGCCCTTCAAGTACCTTTTTAAAGATATTTAAGTATATTGAATATATTACATTACATTTCAGCTTCAGTGTGTACGGGCTTTCTCACTCTACCACCTGAAGCTGTTTTAGTGTAGCTCCCTGCGCGGTACTGCTTTTTTAACCCCGCCTGCTCCCGCTGATATTTTTTGTCCACTCCCGCCACGTGTGCCGTGTGTGTGTGTTCCGCTCCCGCCATGTGTGTGTGTTCCGCTCCCGCCATGTGTGTGTGTTCCGCTCCCGCCACATGTGTGTGTGTTCCGCTCCCGCCGCATGTGTGGTCCGCTCCCGCCTACCTCCTTACCTGAACTGGAGATCATCATGTGACTCTGCTGTGTTCCTGGGCGGAGCAAGAAAATAGACGCTGTGAGGGAGCAGCGCGAAGGCAGCCTTGTGGGAGTGCCCAGGATTACCAGGACCCGCAGGTACAGTGTCTGACCGCCTGCAAGTTTTTGTTTTTATCCCAATGCAGTCCTCTATTTTGATGCCACTTTGATGTTGGCAGTTGTTACTGCATTTTCAAACGATGTTACAGTTGGAAGCCATTATTAGTTATTATGTGGCGACTAAACCCCAAAACAATGTTGACCAAAGATTTTTATTACAATATAATATTAAACAAAGAGGCTGCAGTTAAATTTTTCCGACACCATAATCTGTAGGAACAGCCAACGGATACGAAGCGTGCCTTGTTTATGGAGCTACCATGCAGGAAAAAAGGAGACAAAACAAAAAACGAGAATTCTTGCCCGTTTTACGCTGTCTAGGAAAAGGATAATAAACTACATGCTCAGTGGGAAGTGGTAATGGGTTTTTCCATTTAAATGGAAACAATTATAAAATATTTTAGAACTTGTTTATTTTTTCATCCTGGAGATGCCAACAAATATGGTCAATAACCTGACAGTAAAGTCTTCTGCAACCATGACTGGTTTAACATGTGCAGGGAAGATTGTATGTTTATAGTCTTTGTTGAAGCAAGGGGTCCAGTTATAAGAAACTTCCCATCCAAATAGACGAAGCTGGGTTTGCGGATTGATGAAAATACAATTGTGAGAGGACTTTAAGATGTGATAACCCCCTTCATTGGAAGATGCTGTAATTATCAACAACAGGAACCATGGTGCTAGAATTGATGGACCATGCGTGTTTGCACTAGAACAGGGATCAGACTGTCGCTACTTTTACATAGAACGCCGTGAGAGAACAATCTTGATTCCCGTTGTTGAAAGGGAGTGCGCAATGTGCTCGTAATACACTCAGATGAATGACTGGCATACAGCGATTTAAATCAATTCACTGTCCATCACCAGGACTAATTATGAGTGTGCTTCGTTTTTCATTTACATTCCAGTTATTTCTAAGAGCGTAAAGGGCATATCTAAGCACCTCATCTTTGTGCTTGATTATTTTTAATCCTATCTCTTGGTTCTGTTGGCCCATACCAGGCCAGCCATATGTAGGTACCTGCTGTGTGTTTACTTACAGTAGAGTAGATGTGTGGTCAGTAGAAGGGAGACCTGTAATAATAATAATAATAATGAATAGTTAAAAATAACAAAAACCTACATACTAAAAAAGTGTAAAAAGAGCACGCAACAAATAAAAACATAAACGCTCAACTTTCTCCACAATTCCTGGGGCAACTGTGCCCCAAACACCAAACATTCGTGCATGGAGAGCAGAAAGTTTGTTCTGGCAATGGTGGAAGAGTGTTTGTCTATACCCATTCGTATATGTATACGTTTGTCATTGTGCTGGGTTTCTTCCAAACGGCCATCTACTCTGTTTTTAATGTGCAATTGTGCAGTGCTAATAAGTATATTACCAATATATAAATTAAGAGATGATGATAATTGACACGCAGTTAATTTGGGGGGACATGCAATGTAATAAATACAGGAATTCAATAACCGTGATGTAGTAGAGGCATACCCACTACAGATGTATATAAGAGTACGCAGATGTGCTGATCATAAAGAAAGATTGTTGAGGAATTGTTGCCAGAACTGGATAGAATTGGATGAACATATGTTACACACATTGCGGACTTCATGCTGGATGTTGCTGCTGCACACAAACAGCCAATTATATATTTGTTTATTTTCAAATCCTTTATTTTTAAATATATCCAGTTACAAAAAAATGACAGTTTGGATTTAAAGCTGCTGTCCACCTACTCTGCTGAATTTAACTCTAGGTGCAGCCCTAGGAACAGCATTCCTGATACAGTTGAAATGCCAACCCTTCCCAGAAGTAAGCCTTTAATCCCTTAAAGACCAGGTTTTATTTTTTGTACCCTTTGTGACCAAGGCAGTTTTAACACTTTTGCGGTGCTCGTGTTTTGCAGTAATTTCTTCCTCATCCATTTAGTGTACCCACACAAGTTTTATATTGTTTTTTTTTTCCAGGGCCAGAAGTGCTTTCTTCAGATATATTTTATTTGATCATTTCTAATTATCTATAAAATATGATGGAAAAATTGAAAAAAACTTTTATTTGAAAACTCTTTAACTTATACAAAAAAAGATAATGAAAAACCTGCTAAATAAATTATACTATTTGTCCTGAGTTTAGAAATACACAATGTTTTTATGTTTTATTATTAGATCACTTTCTAGTCTTACTTAATGCCATGACGTGCCAGGCACGTCATAGGACGTTAAGTGACCATTTTTGCGTGATGTGCCTGGTCCGTCATTGGTCGTTAAGGGGTTAAGATTGTAAAATTGTATCCTTTCATAATTTTGCCAGTGACTTTGCCATGTGAAACAAAAGCAGTGACCTATTGTTGCCATCGTAACCGGAAAACATTTTATGTTGTATATGTGGATTAATCCTTTAGAGAAATAATAAAATGACAAATCTCAACACTTTAAAGGGAGACTTTATGGATTACATACACTTTAATGCGTACTATAGCTGTTAGATCCATCTTACAGAGTCTCTCCAACTGCTTTTGCCCCTTTACTGCCCCCTCCCGCCCCGGTAAATGCTATATACAGTTGATGTGTTCAGTCGAAGACTCCCCACACGTGATGTATTCGACTCCAGTCTGCTCCAGCGCTGGCTCTCAGAATGCTGTGGGCATAACCCATTCAGACCTCTATGCGCACACGTGTAATGCGCTACTATTGATTAAAATGGTAACACTTTCATGCTACTGATTGGTTGCTTCAAACAGCCAATCACTAGAAAGAACAGAGGAGGAGGGCAACCCCTGCTGCAAGAATGCATATTACACACACCTTAATATACATTCTTCTGTAGAGGAGGTGTCAAGGACAATATACTGTCCCTTTAACATGCTATTAGCTGTTACAGTGCTTCAGTGAAAGGGCAGAGGGAGTATTGGAAGGGTGGTTCACAAAGGAGTAACATAATACAAACAAATCAAAATTAAGATGTTTAGGACCCTTTAAATATGTATTTCAGTGCCAAACTTTTTACCTTCTGTTTCCTTGAATGTTGTTATTTTGCGTGCCAAATAATTCCGTTTTCTTGCCATATTTTATTCCATTATCTGTTACGAGTTACATTTGTAGGTATATGTATGGTCAACAATGTTTATTTACCTTCATTTTGTTACTGTTAACAGTTACGCTCTTACAGTTAGCACCTATAGTTAATAATCAGATTTTGTTTATGAAATGTAAGCTATAAAGGTTGCCCCTTTTTAAAGAATACATTTTTCAAATATACAAAAATAAAAATGGCTTTTTAAGCTAGGGATGCACCGAAATGAAAATTCTGGACCCAAACCGAAAATTCAGGATTCATTTGGCCGAAACTGAACCAAAACCAAAAATGACCCCCCCTCCTTAAAAATCAAATAAAATAACCACACTTTTATTCAAAGTAAGTAACACACCAAAATGGGGAAAAAATATAATTTATAATTTTAATTATATAGCAATCACACTACTATCATGCCCAGGCAGCCAGCACATGCTAGAACCTGGGCATGATAGGACTGTGATTACAGGCTCCCTGTGCCATGCCACCCCCCCCACACACACACACACTCATATACTCATTTATTTACAGATACTCATTAATTCCCTTAATCACACATACTTGCTCATACACCCTCCTCACCTTACTTGAACTGCAGATCTCTCACTCGCAGACTTCTGCAGGGGCCCTGCTGCTTCCTCTGAAACAACTTCTCTGGCCACGCCCTCAGAGGAAGAAGGAATGAAGTAGAGTCATGTGATGTGCATTCACGTGAATCTGCTGGGTTCCTGCTTTTCCTGGCCGAGATGCCGCTCGCACAGAGCAACGCGCAGTTAAGCAGCCCCTCCCCTGTGGGCGATTATTTTCGGACGATAATGCCTTTTTCAGCCGATATATTTCGGCCACTGATATATCAGTGCATCCCTAATTTAAGCCATTTCAGATATTGTGTACAGTTGGACGAAAATCTAGGCTGTGCTTTTTTTCTGCAGGGATAAGGACTTAAATGCCATGAAGCTTACTTTAGGAAATTTCATAACTACTTTCTTGGAGTTTCATGTTCTCTGTTCTGTTTTTTGGCCATAAATGGCAAAGATAATTACGCGTATATAAAAGTCACTAAAGCACGTTCTACCAATCTGTATTCTAGCCCGAAACTGGCATGACGTGCAGATATTTGGATCAACAGAGCTACATCTTATCTATCTTCGTGGTCAAGAGAAAGAGGATCTCACACCACAAGTAATAATTCCAACCCCTGTCTCCATCCCATACAGTCATGAAAGGTAAGTAAAGCTGTATTTCATCATTCCTGGTTTTTTGTTTGTTGTGGTTCTGCTTTACAAAATATGTTTTTCTTTTTTGGAAAGTAACATTTAAAATTGTTTGAATCAATTTGTACTTAGGATTGAATTGAAGTATGAATACATTTTGAATTTTCACCTTGCAGTTTCTAACCTCTTAATGTAGGGGACATGATTAAGCCATCTTAAACTTTCCATCCCTCCCTAAAAATATAAATATACTCTATATATAATTTATTTATAATTTGAGAGAAAAAAACACGAATGCTGCCACTGTCCACCGCTGCATAAAGCTCTGAATTAAGTAGATGAAACATAGGGATTATACAAGCTGTAGGGAGATGTCATTTTTAAATATAACCTCTTTTCACGGCAATGTTATTGCTGATTACTTAACTTTTTTTTATTTTCCCTAAAATGGTTCTTAATAATACATTTGTTATTTTTTGGATAGTTTTTACATCTTAAATAGCCAATGTATGATAAACAGCTCATATTGATAAGAGGATAACGTTTTCAATACAGACTGTGAATGAAAGAGTAAGCTAAAATGCATGTTTCTTTGTATAAACTAGACTTGTGCGCGGCAAGCAAAAAATGTTTGTTTTGTTTATGCCACATTCGTTTTCGGGCAACAAATTTTGTTTCCTGTCCGTTCGGCTCAGACAATTCAGGACTAACCTTTCACCTACAGCAGCACCATGTCAAGGGACTGCTGCCACCAGCTACAGCAGCACTTCACCAAAGTATACACCCATCCATCAACATGCATTGGGACTCAATTTCACCAAAAATTGGACAAGTTTGATTAATTTATCTCTCAGAGTAATTAAGGTGATATGGGGGCAGAAGCAGCAGCAGTAGTAGCAGGCACTGAGAGTCGGTAGACAATGGCACGTATCCAGCCCCACCGTACAGGACACTGAATTTCCCCCAAAATTAGAAAAATATTTATCCTTCAGTGGAAGAAAGGAAATTAAGCTGCTGAGGTGGGCACAGGGCAGGCACTGATATTAGAAACAAGAGTTGATCCTCCAGAGTAAGTAAGCATCGAGGCGCCAGGCAAGACAGGCCAAGCACTGGCAGACAGTCACATCCAGCTCCAAGACAGCCCCCTCCATATTACAAAAGAATTATTGATTCCCAGAGTAAGGAAGGGCATTGAGGCACAGGAAGGACATGGACTAGCAGACAGACACATCCAGCCACAACACTGACCCCTTCCCCCATATTATTATAAATATAAGAATTGATCGCTCAGAGTAAGGAGGAGGAGAGAGTAGGAGGAGGAGGAGGAGAGAGTAGGAGGAGGAGAGAGTAGGAGGAGGAGCAGCAGCAGTCGTAGTAAAGCACTGGGTCTGGGAAGGCAGACATTGGCAGATGATAGATACATGCAGTCCCTTGGTGCACAACTGAATTTCCCCAATATTATATATTCTAATGCCTGCTTTTGTCACCAATATATATTTATCAATGAAGAAAAATATATATCATAGAAAGATAATTAAACAAACAACCGAAACACAGCCACACGCACAAGCCCAGTAAAATCCCTGAGTTTGTCGCTAATATCTATGAATGAAGATGAAGAACAATATATGATAAGAAAGATAATACAAAATACTTTGTTCTCCGTAAATTAGACGTTTGATCTTAATCAATTAAACTTTACTCAGGAACAGAACAGTATTTAATAAACAACTAAAACACACTGCGTGCAATCAAATGCCTAATTTTTCACAAATATTTTTTTTCGTCAGATGACCAAAAAAGGGGTTTTGTCCTAAAATAAAATATGGAAAAGAGGCCCGATGCAGTTCCTGTAAGTGGTAAATAAATGAAATACACACACTAAAGCTTCTCCAGTCCACCCAATACCAGTCAATTTACTGCACTACAAATTTCTATTTTATCCCCCAACAGAATTGTATATATAAATGTTTTTTTGAGATGCAGCAGTTTGTAGAATAATCTGCATTATGTTAAACCTTTCTTCTCTCGTATCTTAAGGAATAAAAGGGCAGTGGCAGCCCCACGTGGCTTTCATATATATTACGTATATTTGCACCCATCCTGTTTAACCTGAATGTATATAAATCTATTTAGATTAAACAGGATGCGTGCAAGGTGTTTGCACATGCATGTAATATACATGGAACCCCTGTACTGCTGCCCTATTCTTCGATAAAAGAAAAAAATGTTCAACAGAATGCACTTCCAATCGCTTTTTTATCTCCCCCTTCCATCTATCTCTCCCCTATACCTTTTGCTCACTACCTCTTACGTTTCCTGAGGTCGTAGGACTGTCCATGTTGGTCTCAGGGCTTCCTGGTATGCGCGGCTTCAGTACCGAGCACCAGCATATGACACCATATCCCGACACATAGCATGAATAGCGGGTGCTTCGCGGGGTTAAGTTTGTCATAGGCTCTCCATTGCTGCCCTAGGAGGTATGTGTTACATTATTTAATAGTAGTTTGGTTATTTATCAGTTGGATAGAAGCAAACATAAGATTCTGTCGTGAAGAACTGTGTATTAGTAGTTCTAGTTTTCTTTAGTTTTTGTGGAAAGGAGTAGAGAGTCTGGTGATCAATCATATCTCTAAACCTTTTTTAAGTTTGTTAAAAGTAAATATATTAACGTATATATAATATATTTCTGCTGGCAATCTATGCTGTCCATTATATGCGCGTATTATTTATACATAATTCAGAGGTATTCTTCATACATCCGTAAAAACTTGTGTTGGGCACACAGGGGATTTGGAAGATCTGGACATACTAGTTCTTAAACTGTAATATAACATATCGATTCTTGCATTTAAGGAAAGGTAGGTAATCTTTATAAAACTTTGTTGCAGTCGGCTAAAATGTAATTTAAAATTGAGAGCTGACCCATTAAATCTAACTGTGAAGGGTGATATGTAATAGAAGCACGCCAGATGTGGAAATGGTGTATGTTGATGGCCTTGATTGTGAAGAAGTGCTATCATTGGTGACTTACAAAATGACAATTAGTATCAGAGTTCTATTGAAATGGAGACTGAAAGATTTATCCAGTTAGTCTGCAATTTAAAAATAGAAGTTGCAAACATTGCAGAGAAGACAAAAGGCTCCAAGAAAGGCAGGAGGCCGATGGAACACAAAAAGGAAAGCAAAGTCAGCAGTCCCTGTTGGTGTAATGATCAAGTGTCCCAATACTTTTGTGCATAAAGTGTTTGTGAGTGTATATATATATTGTGTGTCAACCTTGTCAACATATTTTGAATGTACAAATTAGTAAATTTATATATTTGTAGAACAATTAAACTGTCGAAAAAAACAAGATGTAACCTTTCCACTTAGCAAGTTGACTGGACTTTTTTTTTAAATGAAATCTTGATAATTTTTTTTAATGCTTTATTCACATGATTTTAACTTGTTTCTGGCAAATAAGCATGTCAGGTGCACTTGTTAAGACTTATAATACCACTAATGGCATTTTTAACCCCTGCAGTGCCAGCTACATCAAATGTAAAATTAGCTTAGGATGGCCACTGTGTACTTATCATGGGGCTTTTCTAAGAAGTTGCTAGTATAGTGTGGTGATCGTCTCTTACCATCCCCAGTGGAAGTATCGCGTGTTTCCTCCTCCTAATTCCTGCTGCAGTCAAACAACATTGTGAAGGATTTTTGGAATGCCTTGGGTGGTTTCAACACTGTTGACAATAAACTTAAAAATCACCAAGCATTGGCTTATAGGCATGCTTTAGTTTTATGGAATCCCTGGCAAGGTTGACAGCAACCTTACTTTATTAACAAAATATATATACACACACACACACACACACACCCTTTTGCCTTCAGAAATGCCTTCAGTCTTCGTGGCATACTTTCTATAAGGTGCTGGAAACATTCCTCAGAGATTTTGGTCCATATGAACATGATGGCATCACGCAGTTGCTGCAGACTTGTCGGCTGCACATCCATGATGCAAATCTCCCATTCCACCACATCCCAAAGGTGCTCTATTGCACTGAGTTCTGGTGACTGGGGAGGCAATTGGAGTACTGTGAACTCATTGTCATGTTTAACAAAGTCCACCAAAGGTTTAAGTAAATTACAAGCTATATTGAAACTGGTGATTAAAATTTTGTATGGACCATAGAATTTGACGTACAATGAGAGCTAAGGATGCACCGAAATGGAAATTCTGGTCCAAAACTGAAAATTCAGGATTTACTTGGCGTGTTAGCAGTAAGGGATCACACTCCTATCATGCCCAGGCAGCCAGTACATGCTAGGGCATGATAGGAGTGCGATTACAGGCTCCCTATGCCATGCTATCCCCCCACACACTTACACATCCATGCTATGAAACACACACTCATTCACAAACATTAATTCACAAACATTCATATATATCGCTGACAGAACAGTGCCACCACTGCTATATTCTGCCTTGGGAATTTTACATTTATCAATATTAAACTGCAGCTGCCACAATCTTGACCATTCTTTTAATTTACTTAAGTCATTTGCCATTTGAGTTGTTCCACCCAGAATCTCTACCCTGTTGTAAACATTTGTATCATCTGCAAAAATACATACTTTACCATTAAGACATTTTTGTAATATTATTTAAAAAAAAAATATTAAACTAAAGGTCCCAATACTGATCACTCAGGTACCAACCCCTCATCACTCCATTCAGCTATTCTGGCATCCAAACCCGAAGACTTATTTATAATTCTTCAGGTACAGTGTTGAATGCCTTCTAAAAATCCAGATATATCTAGGCAATATCAGCAGCTCTTCCTTATTATGTTGAAGTTGAATGCAGTCTGAGAAACAGTGAAGTGAGACTGTAAAGAAACAAGCACAGGTATGCTCCAAAATTCAGTATATAAAAAAAATAGTATTGTGCTTGCTGTTCCTTCATCAGGTCTTATGATACGACAAGGAAGTAAAAATTATTTTCTTTTTGAACCTTGAGCATTTTGTTACTTTTTTTTTCTTTTTTCACTTAATGAAATAATAAAAGAAAGGTAGAGAAGCAAAGCTTGAACTGGCTGATACCATATGGTTGTGGTATCTTGCAATAAGCACAGCATGTTTCACCTTTTAAATGGAATTAGTTGCAGCAAGAGGCTTGGTCTCTACTCCAAGTGTATATATTGCGGGCCAAACACAAAATCTTTTAGTTAAAATAAAAAGGCCTTAAGATGAAGCCAAAAGTAAGCTTGCTTGCAGCACAAGCACTTGATTGTTCTGTTTTCTCACCAGGGACCGACTTCCTTTCATTTCTTGCAGTCACTTGTGCAAATGCATTGCAGTGTATAGGCTACTGTGTCCGCTGTCTACCCTTTACATATTCAATCGCTTCGAGATGAACAGGGCTGTACTGGAGGCTCGGGTGTTTTCACCTTGAAGGCTACAGTGATGCACTGCTTCTATGAATGGCTTTTATTTATATACATTGTTAGGTGCCATTATGAGTAATGACCGAAAATGTGCTCAGTTTACAACTCAGTACAAATGTCTCTGAAGACCCTCTTTGTTTTTTTATTTTAAGAGCACAAAGAGGGTTTATCATCTCCATGTGACTGGATCGTGGGTTTACAGCGTGTTAAAGTTATACAAGTGATTTGGATATAGAGGCTCCGGGTGAAACTGGGGAATTTTGTCTTATTAAAATGTTAGAATTCTACACATAAAATACAATATTAATAAATGTTAATGCTTGGAATATAAAGTAAAAATGTATTTTGATTTAGCTTGTGATCATAAAACTTATATACATTTAAAAAAACGTATTTTTTTTCATTTGTGTATTGCAAACAATTTACGCCTAGCATTACATACTACATAAGTTATGACAAGCTCAATAGAGGCAACATGAAGGGAAAGCGGTCAGACGCATACCATTGTATTTACAAATAGCCAAAATATGTTTTCCTGTAAATATCATTACATGGACAAAAGTATTGGGACACCTGACCATTATACCAACAGGAAGTTTAATGACATTGCATTCTAAATGCATAGACATTACTATGTAGTTGGTTTTCCTATAACAGCATCCACTCTTCTGGGAAGGCTTTCCACAAGATTGGAGTGTTTCTATGGAAATTTTTGCCTATTCATCCAGAAGATCATTTGTGAGGACACACACTAATGTTGGACGAAAAGGCCTAGCTTGCAATCTCTGTTCCGGTTCATCCCAAAGATGTTCGATGGGGCTGAGGTCAGGGCTTTGTGCAGCCAGTCAAGTTCTTCCACACCAAACTCATCCAACCATATCTTTATGGACCTTGCTTTGTGCACTGGGGTACCGGCATGCTGGAATAGAAAAGGGTCTTCCCTAAACTGTTCCCACAAAGTTAGAAGCTTAGCATTGTCAAAAATGTCTAGGTTTTCTATATCATCAATATTTTTCTTCATTGGAAGTAAGGGGACTAGCCCAACCCTTGAAAAACAGCCCCATACCATCACCCCTTCTCCACCAAACTTTACATTTGGCACAATGCAGTCAGACAGGCCACGTTCTCCTGGCATCACGTTTCTCTGTATGACAGTCTGACGTCAAGCCTGCCATACAGAGAAGTGTGATTCGTCACTCCACAGAACACGTTTCCCCTCCTCCAGATTCCAGTGGCGGTATGCTTTACACTTTGTACTTGGTGATGCGAGGCTTGTATGCAGCTACTTGGCCACGGTAACCCATTCCATGAAGCTCCTGCCGCACAGTTTTTTTGTGCTGATATTAATACTACTGGAAGTTTGGAACTCTTCATCTATGAAATTTGCAGAATGTTGGTGGTTTTTACGCACCATGCACCTCAGCGCTCAGTGACCTCGCTCTGTGACTTTATGTGGTCTTCTGCTTCATGGCTGAATTGCTGCTGTTCCTAAACTCTTCTACGTCCCAATATTCCCACTTACAGTTTACCGTTGAATATTTAGCAGGGATGAAAAACTCAAAGCTTCTTAAGAATTTTGGACTCTTGGTCATTTTAATGGAGATAATCATTCTTGGATCATTAAACTTAAGAGACACTCGAGTCTCCCATGCAGTCCCACCATTAATGTACTTCAATAACCTGTTAGATAAATAAGTCACCTTTAGGAGAAACATAATGCCTCCTATTTTAGGTTGGCCTTTTGGAGCAGATCGATGCCCTCTTGGCGGCTGATTGGCTACTTATAGTCCCCTCCTCCCGTCTAAACTTTCGCGGAGTCCGTGCTGGAGCTAATTGAAGGCGATTGTCCCCTAGTTTATTTTCCCTATGGTATAAAGAAAGAGGCAAATCCATAAGGAGCTGATCTTTATAATACATAAGAGAGCCTTTACTTGTCTTTACTTGTCTTTATTTAACTTTATTGTAAGCTTAAATAGGGACTGCCACTGTTGCAGTTGTAGAGTACAAGTTTTATTTAATAAAACTCCTGTCTCTCCCTCCCCCCCCCCCAACTTACCAGATTGTAGCCGGGGCTTAGCTGGTTTGTAGCCGGGGCAGCGTGTAGACGTCTATGCGATTCATGTAGACAACTTCCGCTGCAGTTGGTTAGCAGCGGGGGTTGTCTGCGTCCACCTGCTGCCCGGACAACACACCAGGAGTCAGAACACCGGTAAGTTTTTGTTTTTTTTTGGGGGGGGAAGGTGTTAAATGGGGGGCATAAGGCATTTCTGTAGGCAGAGTGCTCTATGAAATGCCTTTTAACCCCACTCTGCCCCCAGAAATGCCTTTTCAACCCTCTATACGCCACTCTGCCCCATAATATGCCTTTTAACCCCCTAAATGCCAGAGTGGCATATTGGGGTATAATGCATTTCTGGAGGTAGAGTGGCACATAGGGGGTCAAAGGCATATCATGGGGCAAAGTGTCATATAGGGAGTATAAGGCATTTCTGGGGCAAAGTGGCAAGCCTGGGGGCAGATGTGCATAACTGGGGGGGGCAGGTTGGAAAATAAAAGGAAATAAAATAAAACTATTTTTCTCAATCGTAGCTTTTATTAAAAAAATTGTTTACATAGTTTACATGAATTAATGTTACTGATAAAACTTTTTTCCTATAGGGTCGTCTTATATTCAGGCTTTTTCTTTTTAATTTCTTTTTTTTTTCCCCCTAAATTAATATTCAGATTTTGGGGGGTCGTCTTATAATCGCGCAAATACGGTAGTTTCTTTTAAGTGTAACATGCAAACTGTCTTTTGTTGTCTCTGTTTTGTTCAATTATAATAGAAAACCCTTTGAGGACATCTCTTTCCCTTAATGCCGTTAAAGACCCGAAGCTTGTCTGCAAGGAGTGAGTGAGAATAGTACAACAATGTGTACTGCAGATATGAGATGGTGCAGTATCCAAGAGGTTAAGAACAGCGCCATCTAGAGCTCAATATGAGGGTTACAAACACAATGTTTGGAGAAAGAGGCTACATGCCTCTAAATCTCCACTATCATTACTTTGCCGTTGATAATTATTTTATTACTGATACATACAAAATCGATTTTACTTTGCATGGAATAAATAAACATACAATTTGGTGAAGTAAATGCTGTGTTTACATTATGTGATTTTTACACTGCTGGGTTTAAATAGCAAAGCTTTTTTATATAGTAAACCATAACGTAAATGTAACCATAATCGGTAGCCTTAGACTAAATCTCTTTTCTTCCAGTCTAAAGGCTTGACCACGTGTCCTATGCATAGTCCTGTTTATCAATAGGTTTCCACACAATGGTTTGTATTGGCCCGAATATATTTATATAATGCTACCATATCCCTCTGAGGCGCCGTTTTTCTAAACTAAACAGATTTAAATTTGTTAACCTTTCTATAGTGCTCCATTCCTTTTATTAATTTTGTAGCCCGCCTCTGCACCCTTTCTAGTGCTATGATATCCTTCTTTAGAATAGGTGCCCAAAATTGCACAGCGTATTTAAGGTGCGGCCTTACCATTGATTTATACAGAGGCAAAATTATATTTTTATCCCGGGACTTGATGCCCCTTTTTATACACGACAATACCTTACTGGCCTTAGCAACCGCAGACTGACACTGCACATTGTTGCCTAGTCTGTTGTCTATAACAATTCCCAAATCCTTCTCATTTCTCATTACCCCTAATTCACTACTGTTTAGGGTGTAGGTTGCTTGTGCATTCCGTACCCCAAAGTGCATAACTTTACATTTATCTACATTGAATTTCATCTGCCATTTGTGTGCCCAGTCCCCCAGTCTATCTAGATCCCTCTGCAGCACTGTAATATTCCGCTCGTCCTGTATAACTTTACCTAGTTTAGTGTCATCTGCAAACACAGAAACATGACTTTCAACGCCTATTGCCAGGTCATTTATAAATATGTTGAATAAAATTGGTCCCAGAACAGAACCCTGAGGGACACCACTTACCACTTTTGACCAGCGTGAAAATTTACCATTTATAACAACTCTCTGTTCTCTATCTCTAAGCCAATGTTCTACCCAAGAACAAGAATTTGCATCTAGGCCAATTTCCTTCAGTTTGAATACTAACCTATTGTGTGGAACCGTGTCAAACGCCTTGGCAAAATCCAAGTAGATTACATCCACTGCAACACCCTGATCGACACTTCTACTTACTTCTTCATAGAATGCAATTAAATTAGTTTGACAGGACCTATGTTTCATAAAACCATGCTGATTTTTGCTAATAGCAAAAAAAAGAATCCCCGTTCTTTGACATATTGAGATCCTGTACAGGGTCCTGACCCTATATTTCAGGAACACTGGTTTAGGCAGAATACACTAAAGTCCCTGTTTCTGGGTTTGGTATTGAACACTGGTTCTTTTTCATCTTTATGTATACAATAAAACCAATAGCCATGTTTTTTTTCTCGCAATTGGAAGCCTGACCATGACCTTTGTAACTAAGCTTGAAATAATTCCTCTATCGCACTAACATCTGCTCTAAGGATTTAGTGCAACTAATGCCAATTTTAGCAGCAAAACATGAACATGTGTGCCCCAAGGGAGATGAGCGATACTTCCTTGTCTTATGTAAATGTACTGAATTCCCAAGACAAAATTTGTACATAAAACTCCAGTGGCTGCTTAAGGTCATTCCGCACTTGCCGGGAGGGCTAATAGTGCTGAGCAGGAAAACGGACCTTCAACAGTATATTAAAGGGACTCTCCAGCCATCATATGCACCTTGGTGCATTGATAGCTGCATGGTCCTTTTTAAAGTTTCATGGTGTCCCCTGGCGTTTTAAATGTGTGCAGCCTTCTGCGGAATCCCCCATATACATTTGCCCTTTTGTCCCTCTAGCTTTTTTCCATAAAATACATTTCTCTGGCCGAACCCATTTCCATGCCCGTAATATGCTTACCGCCAGACAGCTCCAGCGCTAGTTTGGTCAAAGCTTTGGAGGTCTGTTTAGAATCGTGTTTACAGGTGCAGAAAGGCACAGCGTTGATTTAAATGGGAGCGCTTTCCTGCCACTAGTTGTCTGCGTCAAGCAATTTGTGGTAAAAGTCATCAGACTGTATAGGAAGAGGGTAGCTGAGTACTTTAATATGCCTTCTCCTTTAGTGGGGGCTTTTAGTGAACTGTCCCATGTTTGCCAGCAGCTAAATCTTAGGGTGTTCATTATATTTTAACAACTTGTAAAGTACCGTATGTAATACTGTAATGCCATACGAAAGAATACAAATAATCATAAACTTCCTTTTGAAAACAAGATGTCTTGTACATTTAAAGTTTGAGTTGAATAGAATCTCTCCATTAGAGCTTGCTTATGCATTTAAAAAGTCAAATTTTACTACAGTAACTGTCCTATAAGTGAACTATGCAATATTTCTTTGAAGTTATTCATTGTGTTGCTGTTTTACAAAAATACAGGCAATTCTGAGCCATAGATAGACATTCAGTACCATTTGCAATCCTTAAACAGGAGTGAGACTTTGGTGACGCATGGGTACAGTATTTCCTTGAAGATCATGTGATAACACGCATGCTAAGACCATAAAGTAACACACAAACTCTAATACTATATGCTCACACATACACTCTAACACCTGCATATATACACATTCTCCAACACCGCTGCCACCATAACACCAGGGCCACATAAAGCGTTACAATACCCTGCTGGGTACTTCCGTTTCCAGTTTAGCGTGCCCCTGTCCTTAAAGGGGTTTATTCGCTAAAGGGAGAGTTAACACCTTCGCTGTACATTATAAAGGTCCATCACCAGTGAGCTTCAACATGAGAGAGCTAAAACCGCAACTTTCCGCAAAGCTAAAAGGTAAGGTTTAAGGGAAAGAAAATGAATGTCAGTTTAATAGGTCTTCCTAGGATTAGAGGAGATCTTTTGTTTTTTTCGTGTTGATGGTTTCTTCATTTATTTTGTTGCATTTGGGGAAAAGTCTCATATAAAGTTGATATGTTCTTAACATTTGCTAAAAAAAATTAAGTAATAAAAATCTAATTTAGTTTATTTACTGAATAAGCTGTACTTTTATTTTAGGCATGATACTTTTATATACACTGCATTTCATGTTCCCAGGGTAACAAAATCATTTTACATTTTAATGGGTGCTGCTTGTGCCCTTAGGATATGACCAGGCATCTTAAAAATATTATTAATTGTTATGATAATATGTTATGTTAACAATAGCGAAATTTATTTTGTTTTGGTATTTAGTATGTTGTAATGCTGCCAAATCATTAAGAATTTTTTTAAAAAAATCCTTTTTTTATCTTTCCACCAGAATTCAACAGTTTATGAAACTGGACTGCATGTCAGCAGAGAATCAAAACACATCGTCTACACCAAATATACTTTTAGCTATTGTTGAATCCGATTCAACAGTTGTATACTATAAATTGACTGATGGATTTGTAATACCGGAGCCACCAGATTTTGAAGATGACGTGGCCAATAAGAGGTGGAAGAAGAAGAAAATGAGACTTTTGAGGTAGCCAAAACTTTCCTTGTGGAGGTATGGTGCATCATATTAGACAAAGACACACTTTCTGGTTGATGATCTAATCTTTACTAGAAGGGATGACCAAACACATCAACAAATCCCAGACAGTGGTGCAATTATAAAATCAATACCATCCTTTCAATGGTGCAACTTTACAGGACAAGCCTTCATTGTATAGATGCCCCAAACATATGTGGAGTCTGGTTCTGTTTCCAGGGATTGTACCATAAGAGTACCTATGGTAAACCTTTCATTGCCTATAAGCGCTTTGTTGTATGAGCAACCAACCATATACTAGATAACTTGGTGCTTCAATAAGCTTTTTTTAGGGCATAATGAAACAATAAAATAAATTCATAGAAAAGTACATTAACTATAGAAGCCTTGAAATAAGTTATTGCCTTCTTTTGTACAAAATGGCTACCTAGTATTTTTATTTTTCATGTAGACCTCAGAAATTATATGGACGAACTGGACTTTGTGTTTGCTTTATTTTGGATGCCATATTCATTTTGCGACATATTTACTAATTTTTAGAAAAAAAGTGAAAAGGCAAGGGGCTTAATGAAAATTGGGTCATATCACATGAGTGGCATGTCTGAGAAGCCAAGCAATATTCATTTGGAAAACCAACTGTAATATAGAGATAAATGTAAATGTTATATTAATCCAAAATAGGAGGGGACACCTAAAGTCAAAAGCAGCATTGTAAAAAATTATCAAAAAATGTATTAAAGAAAAAACAATTTATTCCCCTGGAAACATGCTAACATGGGCATTCCTTGTGCTTGAAACCTTTAACTTAGGCTTCTTCTTCTGCTGACTCTCTATTAAAAATGCTTCTTTCCTTTTCCAGAGCTAACTGTTTCAATTGTTAACTGTTTTCTCATTCCTTGTGTCTCCCTTCTTTAACTGTTTCAAAATATTAAACTATTCTACCATCTACAAAGTTGAAAAGTAACTATATTAATCATTTCTGCTGGGAATCTATGTTGTTGAGTATATACGGATATTACGCATCAAGTATTACACTTGGAATGGATTTCTATACCCACTAAAAATGACTGCACCTTCACATTATGTAAATGCTAACATTCCACACCAGTTCTGACATGGACGAAGAACAGCTGCTACTGACTGAATGTTTTACAACATTACTTCAGGGCCCTCTTTAATGCCGTTGGGGCCCTGGCAGAACCTCTGCTCCAAGGCCGTTACTTAACAAAGTCTTCGAAAACTGATTTAAAGCTTTGATGTAGACTTAAGGCATTGTGATATTTGAAGTAAGTAGGGCAGTAATCATTTGTGTCCCCCGCATCACAACAAATATCATTCCCAGTGCCGCTGGTACTCTTGTCCTAAATCCTTCTCAGGAATAATTTTTGAGTTGTCAAATTTTGTTCGCACCTAATAGTTGGGGGGGGGGGAAGCAGGCGTTGTTTCCATCAGAAATGTAGGACTGTGCCAAGGAAGCGTCCCCAGCCACACCCTCGGGGGCTACTAGCCGTCGTAGTGAGTGCCAGGATATGATGCCATATCCCAGGGCTGTGACTGTGAAGGATGTGTGGCTTCTGGCACCAGCTTGTTATGGATGCTGTTCCAGCCAGGTACAGTCCTCTGGTGTAAATGGGAAATGTTGGGTAGATCAGACCAGACCCAATAGGGCGATCTGCCTCTATTTTGGTCCTGAGACCTAGTCGACCTTGGCCAGAGCATGCCTCTGGTTGCCATAGAATATAAAAAATCTCATGTTATATATTTTAACCTTAAAATAACAGATGTGCTCATGATTATATTCTGGACATACTAAAGAGTGCAATTAATGTTTCTTCTAAATAGAAGCGTGCAGAAGAAAAGATAAATTTACAATGTAATACGCAATCATATACCAAATGTCAAATATCTGACATTTAACACAAATGACAGTTTTAAGTTGGATACATTATACAAAATTCTTAATCACATATATATATATATGTATATTTATATACAGACCACTATTACAAATGGGGGAAAATAGAAAATTATCAATAACATCATTGACAATATGCCAAGCTGGCAATCACTTTGCCATACGTTAAGACATACTGGTACAGGATGAGAAAAAGGCTCCGGCTCTTGCAAGCTTACAGTCTTTTAGAAGGTTGAGATTGTGTGTTTGGGGGAAGATATATTGAAGGTCATAAGGAGAAGTCTCCAAAAGTGCCATGAGGATCTGGAAAGGCTTTAAGAGATTTTATGCTTCTTGGATGGGTGTGTTTTAATGAGGGTTTAAAGAATATTTTAGGGCTGAAACAACTAATCGATAAAATCGATAATAATCGATTATGAAAATCGTTGGCAACGAATTTCATCATCGATTAATCGAATCGATTTTTATTGATTATAAAAAGAGGGTTTTTTTCAGAGCAAATGCTCTGAAAAACTCCTCTCCTTATAATAATCCGATCTCAAACAGAGATCGGATTATAACACTGGAATCCAGATCCCCCGCAACGCTGCAGGGGACCTGGATTCCCCTCACTGTCGGCCGGTCTCTCACTTCCGGCTCTCTCCCCCCTCCCATCTGCCTCCTCCACCCTCCCATACACTGCTCTGCCTCTCTACCCGGCTCCATTACTGACCGGCACTTTCCCTGCAGCTTCATAGAAGCCTCAGTGTAAGTGAAGGGCAGTAATGGAGGCTGTCTGTGCGATGCAGACCAACACCGGCTGACAGAGAATCATCCTCTCTGTCAGCCGGTGTGGGTCTGCATCACACAGACAGCCTCCGTTACTCACCTTCACTTACACTGTGGCTTCTATGAAGCTGCAGTGAAAGTGCCGATCAGTAACGAAGCCGGGTAGAGAGGCAGAGCGGTGTATGGGAGGGGGAAGGAGTGAGAGGGGTGTATGGGAGCCACCCTTCCATACACCACTCTGGCTCCTCCCCCTCCCATACGCCACTCTGCCACCTCCCCCTCCCATACGCCACTCTGCCTCCTCCCCCTCCCATACGCCACTCTGCCTCTCTACCCGGGTCCCTGATGTCTTTTGAACCCTGTTGCTGAGGAGGCAGAGTGGAGTATGGGAGGGGGAGGAGGGCAAAGTGATGTATGGGAGGGGGAGTAGGGCAGAGTGGAGTATGGGAGGAGGAGGCAAAGTTGATGTATGGAGGGGGGGCCAGGAGTAAGTGGAGGGGGGAGTACGAGAGTGAGGTTATGGGAGGGTGAGGAGGCTATAAGTGGGTATGGTGGAGGAGGGGATGAAGGCAAATTGGTGTATTGTGGGAACGGAGGAGCCAAGGTATTAATGGAGGAAAGTATATTAATGAGGGGGGAGCCAAAGTATGTATGGGAGGGGAGGGGCAGAGTAGTGTATGGGAGGGGAGGAGTTATTGAGTGGAAATATGGAGAGGGGGAGCCAATAGTGATATATGGGAGGGGGAGGAAGCAGAATGGAGTATGGGAGGGTGGGAAGCCAGAGTGGGTAGGGAGGGGAGGAGCCAGAGTGATGTATGATTGAGGGAGGAGCCAAAGTATGTGATAGGGAGGGTGAGGAACCAAAAGTGATGTATGGAGAGGGGAGGAGGTATAGTACAGTGTATGGGGAGGGGAGAGCCAGAGTGAGAGTATGGGAGGGAGGAGGTAGCCAGAGTAGAGTATGATGGGAAGGGGGAGGCCAGAGTGGTGTTGGTTGAGTGTATGGGGGGTATATTATGAATGTAGTATTATAGGGGTATAAAAGGGGCATATCTTAATTTGTATGCATATTCAGGGGGCAAAAAAATATCTGGGGAAAAGGATATCAGGAGGGCATA
>VKOC01021963.1:0-65171 GCA_009364415.1 Spea multiplicata
ACATCCATGCTATCACACACACACACACTCATTCATTCATATACTCATTCATTCACAGATTCATTCCCTCAATCACGTATACTCATTCAAACACCCTCCCCACCCCCTTACCTGCACTACAGCTCTTCGATGCCGCTCACAGACTTCAGCAGGGGGTGCGGCCTCCCTCTACATTCTCTGGTACTGCACAGAGGAAGCAGGACTGGAGCAGAGTCATGTGATGTCACGTGACCGCTGCTGGGTTTCGCTTCCTCTATGTAGACTCTCCCACAGGTAAGTAGCAGGGCTCTTGTTGTAGCAGGGCTCGAGGTGCAGCCCGCGTAAGATGGGTTGCCCTGGCTGCCGATCTTACGCCCCTGCTATAGAGCTCCAGCAGATTCTGTAAGGGGGCAGGAACAACAACATTAAACACAATTTAGTAAGTTGCATGGGTAAGTGGGTAATTGTTAGAATATGGCTACTTAATAGAGAATTTGAGTATGAGGGTTACTTAGAAAGGCATTCGGTACTGTTATCGAGATTGGCTCCTACACAAATCTAAATGCTTTTCAGTTTTTTTGGTAGCAATTTCTAGTATGGTATCCTAATAAAGTGGCTGAATAAAAAGTAATATGGGCCTTCACCATGTTAATGGGAATAATTTTAAAACTCAGAAGACAGTGGGATATGGTTGGTATCCATCTAGGGACAAGAGAGCAAGCACATCTAGACTCACCTTTACACTTGGGTTGATCCACATTGTGGCCTAAAGCTGCAGGAACAGTAAGGAGGTGCGAGAGGGAGGTGGTATGTATGTTCGAATGCATATGAGCATTAATATGAGATGTTATCCAGGTCCAATGATTCCTTCAAGCGTCTAGCTGTTACTGTAGGGTTCTTGTTTCCTTCATTGAGCCCTTGGGGTCATCTTGGCTGGACTAACATTTATAAACAATGTGTTTGTGAACGGATTAATATTAATTTTATGTATAAAATGGATTAATCTCTTTGAGATTACTTTGTAACCCTTTCCAGCTTTATTCAAATCAACAATTCTTGATTCTAAGCTTTCTTTTTTGAGGCATGGCTTGAATGTTATTTTCATGGCAAAGTAGCTCCAAAACAAACCTCTTATCCTGTTTCATTGATTGAACTCCAGGTTTGCTAAATCCTGACTCCACTTAGCTTTTGTTGAAGTGATTAGCCTAGGGGTTCACATACTTTTCCAACTCCCACTTTGAATGGTGTATTCAACATTGACAAGAACAATACAATGTGTGTTTTTAGTTAACAGAATTTGTATGTTCATTTTGTAACTTAGATGAAGATCTTATATTTTACAACAAACAAGGGTTTGCTTATTTTTTCTTGCACTGTATGTTGTATAGGACTTGTAAGGATTAAGTTACTACTATTGTTGAATTACACATCTTCTTGATTGGAGTGGTATTTGTGCTATTTACCACATACGCGTTAGTTCCATTTTCATAAGGCAAGCACATGTTATGTGCCTCGAGTGCACTTCATGATTGGTGCGTGTGGTAAATTTGATTGGTCTTGTATCTAAGTTTTCCAGTCAGCGTTTGACATCCCAGGTACGTGTAACCATAGTCAAATTTTCATTACTTGAGACATGGGAACTGTACAGCTGGCCTGTATGCCAGCCATTAACAAAAAAATTTGGGTTTTTTTTAGAAGCGATACCTATCCTGCGTTAAGAAAACTATGATAAATTACAAAAATAAAGGTTTTTCCCCAAATTTTAATGTGTGGGGAGGGGGTTTGCTACACATAAATATGTTTCCTTATTCAAACTAAAGCCCTACTTGTCCTTAAAGGATATATCATTCCTATGGTTCCACAAAATGAGAAAGTGGGAAACAAGTCAAAAATGGGAGACAAAAAAGTCAAAATAAAGAAAATTGACTTGGTCACTAAGTGGTTGAAATGTGTTTGGTACAGTTGGGCCCCCACTTGAAGGTGGGGGCCCAACATTGGAGCTCCTGTGGAGAGCAGTGTCAGGCAGCTGATGCCAGTCACGGGGTGAGTGCTGCATCGTGTCACGTCGAGGAGACTTTGCTTGAACACAAATCGAAGGAAACAGTCGAACGGAAAGTCAGGCCTACTTGGGCCTGGGGAGCGGGAGAAGGTCGCCATAGAGAAGAGCGGGCGCAGCAGTGACATATTATATATGTATAAAAAAAACATGACACTTGTGCGACACCAATTGCACATTATTAAATAGCGCTGACGGGACAGGAACATGACGTAACATGGTGTCTAACGAGTACTAGATCTCGGCTATCAACGTCTAGCGGTGGGAGGGTAGATGTACGGAGCGCCCTCCCCCGGGGCGGTACTCTCCTGACGCAGGAAATGAGCCGGCTGACTCAGGTAGTGGAGGAGGCCGCCAAGCCCGTGCCTATACCCCGGTGAAAGTTATTATACTTGGCTGTTAGGCGATCTCCTTGACCCGCTTCTCTGTGTCTGTCTCGTTGCAGAAAATGTCCGCCCTGCAGCTTTCCTTCACTCCGCTCAAGGAGCCCCTGGGATTTATCAAGGTGTTGGAGTGGGTGAGTTGCATGGGTCAGGCGTACTCACCGTGGCCTGCGGTGTTAGGAGGGGTGGCTATCGGGGGGATAGAAAACCGTTTATTTACCGTGACGACACCCGGTGCTGTGGACTTGTTTAGTACACGCGTGTCTTGTAATGTCACGGAAGCATGCACAGCTCGGTGACTTCCCTGGCCCTCCAAATCCGGATGCAGAAAGTTACACAGAACCCGGGAATACCTATCGTTTAGAAACTGGGTGTCGCGTTTCATAACCGTGTCCGTGTGTCATCTTTGCAACGCTTTAAAAGCCACAGGTGCTACCCATTTACTACCGTGCAAAACGCGACGCGGTTTTACATTTCCCATACTATTGATTCGCGGTGCATGCTGTCAGATCGGCGCGACTGACAGCACAAATAAGCCTCCGTTCTTGATCCATTACAAGGCTATTGGGTCTGGGATCATGTGGAGGGAAGAGCATTTTGTTTAAAGGGAAAAGATCTGTGAGATGCTAAATGTTACTGGGCTTGGGGTAGAATGCAGAACAGGATCCTGCAGCTATTCTAAGCCTCGGGTGGGAAGTTAATGGAGGGAGCGTTTCGGCAACAGCTGCTTGTTTAATCGTCCTCCCAAAATCGTAGCTGTTTTATTACAATCCCAGTCCATATCTGGGATGGGCGCTGGCTGCTGTTTCTTATTTGCCAAGACTGGGTGGAGCTGCTGTCAGAGGATCACGAGGAGGGATTGTCCTGGAGATTAGTTATTCTCAACTGGTTGTTAATTAAACCATCTCCCCTTAAAGGAATGTCTCCCAAAGATGGCGTTTGGTGATTAAAAAACTGTTTCTAGTGCCAAGAAAGCGACCTGCAATAAATCACTTGATCTATAGAAAAGCAGTTAAAACTTCAAATAAAACGGAACACACCAATGTTTGATGAAAACAGAACACATCAATTTTTGATGAAAACAGGTCTTTTATTTAGCCCCCCCAAAGTTATAACAATGTAACAAATTTATAGATTACATTATATTTATTTATTTAGCGCCAGCAGATTTTGTAGCTCTGTTACAATCAATGCAATCATTTAAAATTGCAAACAACAACACACTGGAAGAGGATAATCCACACGGCAAAGCACATGGCCCAGCCAACCGCCCTATCAGCCAAGTGCTCAGCAATGAAAGGCACAACGATGAAGAATTCCAGCAATTCTATACATAAGTATATATATATAAACAAACACGTTTCTCAGGTTAGTGCAGACAGTTTGCAGGGCACTTTTCAGCACCGCGTGCACACACACGCACAACCCTTATTTAACCCTTACTATACCCTTCTTGCATGACATAAGTGTTGCCTTTTGCTTATAAAACGACAATACAAAATACTATTAAGAGTAAAATTATTTTTTGTGGCTCTCCATCTATGCTGTCAGAAAGCAGCGGTGAGAATGAATTCCTTAACCTACATATCACTTACATTAAGTACATGCCCTCATGTTTGTTTCATTTATGCCTTCAGGTACCATTGTGCAGTGTAGTTTTGTAAACCATTTAAAATGAGTATGTTCCTGACAAGACCATTTGAAGAAGCTTATGAAAAGGATGTCGGATTGCTTTCGTTGCGTTTGCCCATTCAACTGATAATGCTACAGTAATTAGTGGTCTTTGGTAGTCTTCACTCTGGTGCTTCATACGACTGCCAGATAAATAAGCTAAACTACTTTTAAAACATTGATGCCTGTTTAAGTACAGTGTATTCAATTAAATAAATACTTGCATGCCTCCCAACTTCTACCCCCGACACCAGGCGCAGAGCTTGGGAGGTAGCGCTACTTCGCATGCACAGTATGCATTTTCAAGTTGGTCCCAACTTCCACCACACTCTACCACGGTCCCAAAAAGATGGTAGGCATGTGGTTGCTATACAGGTCAGTACAGGTTACGTGCTTCAATCAGCATCCTTGAATAATAGTAGTATTATCACTTAAAGTATTATATTATCTTTTATTTAAATAGCGTCAACAATTTACGCAGCACTTAATACAAAACATATATTCAAGGGGTATGACAAGACTAGAATTGAGAGACTAAGACAAACCGATAAATTAGGTGGAGAAGGCCCTTGTTTTTGTCATATTTCTCCTACATCTTCTTTCCTCCAAGCTATACGTATAGTCTTTGCTGATAAAGTTTTGTCATTAAAACCATTCACCATTTTAGTAGCCCTCCTCTGTACTTTCTCGAATATATTAATTTCTTTCAATGAGACAGAAAGTGATTTCTGGTGGCTTGTAAAGACTAAAAGTTCAACTGTGATAAATTCCAATGTTCTGAGTAAAAATATAAATTACACAATGGACTGCAGTGTGGTGGATTTGGTTACTGGGTCAAATACACACCCACAAAATATAGATTCAAGTATATTAACATGGATAAATAGACAATTTCTTTCCAAAGCCAGAACGTGTGTAGGAGGATGCCTTGTTGCTAACTAGCTCCTGGAATACAATCGTTTTGTAATATAGGTTTGTGGTGAAACTTCATAACCTACAGATTTTACATATAGTGAGCAGTATACATATGGTCACTTAAAATTCCTGCTTTCTGGCTGTAGTTAGTGTCTTTTTTTAATTTTTCTTATTTTTGTGACTGTAATTGTGCTGCCTACTCATGTGCTTTGGTTGTTGGCTTCCTGAATACCAGGACGTGGTTGCAGTGAGAATGTTATGAGTAAAATGTTTGTTTTTCTTCCTGATGTTCAATATTTTTGTAAGGTAAGTTTGTGAAACACATTTTCATTGCTCAGTTTTGCTTTTTTAGTTTCCTTTAGCAGTGTCCTTTCTTTGTAAACAGCTTCCTAAAGTGGTCAAAGCACAAAATATGACTGTGTTCTTGTGTGGGTCATTAAACGCTCTAACTCTTACATCGCCATGTAAATTATCTTGTAAAATAACACTTGAATTTTCTTTTCAGGTTTTCTCAATTTTCTCGTTTGCTACCTGTGGAGGTTATAGTGGAAAAACAGAATTGTCTGTCTCTTGTGCTAATGAGTCGTATCATCTTAACAAGACCATTGAGGCTACGTTTATGTACCCATTTAGGTAAGTAAGCTTACTCCTCCAAGAAGTAGGGCAGGGTTAGAGACGGACTTGGCAGCAAGGTGTCATTGTCTGTGTCGCAGTAGTTTTGGTATCATCCTCCTGGATTGGTAATTCATTTCTTTAGGGGTGATGTTTATGTGATTGGTTGCACTGGTGCTCTGTAGCTAAAACCTCATAGAATCACATTCATTAGGTTGGAATAAACTCAGAAGAGAATTTAAATTGCTCAGGGAAAAGGACACCTAAATGTCATGAATAACAATATTGGAAATCTAGGAAAGGTTTTTGTATTAGGCAGGACAGTGCAACCGAACACAAAGCTTCAGGAAAATGCAGATTTTTAAGATAAAGCTTAAGACTTGTGCTGTAGAGAGTCAGAGCATGGGTTTGCATTTCAAAGGTGTGATGAAACTAATCCTAGAAATAAATATAAGTGATTTCATCACGCTATATGGCCATATATTGCAATTTAAAGCATTCTGCACCATTAATGAGGCACCTGTGCGAGAGGCTGCTCAACCCTAAGGTTTGGTCAGAACCAGCATATATACACAGCATAAAAAATATAAACTACCTAAAAAGCATAGAAGACATATACATTCAGATTCCCATACACAGATTCTCATACAGGGCCGTCCTTTCCCAATGAAGTCATACCTATTGTACCCCAAATGACTGTATATTACTGTACTCTTATGACAGCATATTTGTACCTAAATAGAAAGTCAGAACTGCACTCCAAATGTTAGAAACACACATAGAACAATGGTGCTATAGCCTACATGTGTACTTTGTACCTCCCATTTTATTTTTAAAAACACTACTGTAGCATTTGTGTAGTGGATAATGGAAACTGTAGAACTTACTGAAAATCTTTCTTTTGGTTTTAATGTAGTTCTGAATGTATTAATGTTTTGTTTTTTTATTTTAGGTTAAATTATGTTATATTTAAAGGGATATCGGGAGACTTCTGTGGGTCACAATGGAATGATCTTCATCTTACTGGAGATTATTCATCTCCAGCACAGTTCTATGTAACTATTGCAGTGTTTGCCTTTCTGTACTCTATGGGTGCCCTTGTGTTGTACCTTGGCTTCAGGCAACTCTATGAAAACTCTCCAAAACTGCCAATGATTGTAAGTACCATCTTACTGTGTTGCTATGTTGCTATGATCAGGAACATTTTTTCACATGTTGCTGATCATAGAAACTGAATCAATAACAAAGAAGATAGAGGTTTGTTTATCTCTAAAAATGCAGTGGAGCCACTAGTGTTTCTTGTATATACATACATAACAAAACTAAAGTATTGGGGCACCTATAGAAGCATTGCAGTCATACATATGCAGTTGGTCCTGCACCTATAACAGCTTTTACTCTTCTGGAAAGGGTTACCTCAAGATTTTGGAGTGTGTCTGTGAGAATCTTTCTATTTCATCCAGTAGAGCATTTGTGAAGTCAGGCACTGATGTTGGATGAAAAGACCTGGCTCGCAGTCTTTTTTTCCAGTTCACCCCAAATGTGGTCAGTGGGGTTAAAGTCATAGGTCTATGTGGGCCAGTCAAGTTCTTCCACACCAATCTCATCCAAATCATGCCTTTAAGGACCTTGTTTTATGCACTGGGGCACAGCCATGCTAGAATAGATGTTTCCACAAAGTTAGAATTGCCCAAAATGTCTTATGGCCCCTTCAGCAGGGCAGCACAAAGGCAATGGGGTGAGTGGCATGGACAAGTATCTAGGGAAAGTCTGCATGTTTCTGCCACCTGTATCTGAATCTGGCATTGGTTTGTTTTAGTGGAAAAGCACCTTCAAACATATAAGCACAAAAAACTAATATAGTTCTGTTAATTTTCTTTGTCGCTGCTTGGATTATCTGATCAGTCTGTATATTTAATTAACGGTAAGTAACCGCATTAGGAACATAAGGACTCCAAATATTTTTATTTCTTCCTGCTATGTTCTTATGCTTGACTTCACTTGCAAATAGTATTTTACAAAAAGAAAACCTCACTATTGATGAGCATGAGACTCTAGAATTTGCATGTGTTCTAATAAACTAAAACGGTTGTATGCAGACGTGCACAGCTTGTGGTAGTATAACCGGCTATCCCCAAAATGTGTACATGTACAGTATGATTTATTTTTTTGTGTGCAGTTTTATAGTTTTTATTTCCACATCACTACAAGAAATGCATTGTGATTGTAACGTATCAAAGTGTGGGGATTAATGTTGCCTCTTCTCTTTTAGGATTTCATAATTACAGTCATCTTTGCCTTTATGTGGCTGGTCAGTTCTTCTGCATGGGCCAAAGGTTTAACAGACATCAAAGTAGTAACAAGTCCATCAAATATAGCCGAGTATCACTGTAATAAAACTATGTATAAGTGTAGCCCTGGGACCGAGTCGCACATGGGAAGTCTTAACATTTCTGTGGTATGTACATTTTTTTTTGTACCTCTGAGATAATTTTAAAGCAGTTGTTGTATGCAGTATAGTCTATTTTTTTACCTGAATAGACAGCTTTTGAATCTCACATGTACTTGCACTTATTGTGGATGTGGTCTGTTTGTTCAAGCTGTATACAAAGAGAAATGTATAACTCAACTTTGTGTCTTGGCATATACACCCTGAGCTCCCACTTGCAGGCATTGTTAGGTTATTCCATGTTGTTGTCTTAGAAATTGATGCAGTATAATGCATGGCACATAACTTGTAGATACATTTGAAAGCCCACTGGAATGGGGGTAGGCACACTTGAAACTTCAAAAATGTTTAGAGTCATAGCTATGATCAAAAGAATAACATTTATGTGAAATCAGATTATTTGAAAAGATGCATTTGCCATTTCTTTCCAGTGCGTGTCCTGGTATACATTCAGAAACATGTTGTGTTTGTCTAGTTGGTGTCTTTTTATTATCACTGCTTATTTAGGGATAAAAAAAATGCAGGTTGGATTGTTCATAAAACAGACTAGACCACGAAACTGAGAAAAAAAAAATAACATGCTGTGTTTTTAATTTTCTTTAGGCCTTTGGATTTCTGAATTTGATTTTGTGGGCAGGAAACGCTTGGTTTGTATACAAAGAGACCAACCTACACACTGCACCGCCAGAAGATGGTACTGCTCAAGGTCCTGACAATATCCCGGCTCCGTCATCGATGTAATTAAAGCATTGCATGAAGCAAATGTCTATTTCGACAGTGTTGTCATCAGTTTGGTTTTTTTTTTTCTGCGCCTTCAGCTAAGAAAGGCAATGGTTACAAGTTAATACTAAAAATCACTTGGTGAATCAAAGGCACTCTGCTTATTTTCCCTAGAAGTTTGCCTTAATGGCAGTTGCAACCATGAAAAAGGTAAAAAAAAAATCCATTACCAGTCATCAAAGCAGAGCCAATAAAATTTGGCTAATAGTGACCCTGCCTGCTTTTGGCATCACTACTTTTATCTATGTAGTAGGTTTACCCCTAAGTAATGAATGAACACTTTTGCTTAAAACATACTTGATACTTTGCAGCCTTTAATCTAGGTAGATATTTCCATGTAGCTATTGATTTATTTAGTACTGTACTAATCCCAAAGTCACAAAACTACTGCAACTACTTTTTGGGGATCCCCTTAAAGAACTGTGAGGCGACTAGTAAATATTTTCCAATACTTCACCTTAACATGCACAATATAGTAGTATGAATGCTTTTACTCGGCACTTTGGTGAAGCTAATATAAATGTCATTGTTTTATTGTGCAAATCCCAAATTTGCTTACCAGGCTTCATTGAAGTCTGCAAATTTGCTTATTTGAAAGGGTTGTGCAGGTTATTGGGGACTGTGCATTTGACTCCAAAGTATTTGAGGGTTTACGTTTGTGCTTGAGTTGTCCTTTTTTCATTATGTGTATTTTCCCCTGAGCTGCTTATACTTTAACTTCTTTCCATGATGTTGTATCTGTATTATGGTTCAAAAGTATCTGTACCTGAAAGCACTATATTAAATATATTTGTGTTTACTTTTATTTGTTTCCTTTAAATGTAGTTAGAAGTGAAATGTTAAAAATTAAAAGCATTAACATTTTTCAATCTAGCTCTTAACTTTGATTATTCATATTCATACAAAAAAAGTTCACAAATATCTCAAAACAGAGAACATTTTTATTTCAAAACATTATGATACTTGGTGTAGAATATCTGCTTTGTGTTCATCCCTGATGCATGGTTTTGAATAAAGTCCTGATGGGTTTTGATAAACTTCCCGTGGGTCCTAAAAATTCTTACTGACAGCCTAAAACTTCTAATGTCCTTATATTGAAGTATCTCTCTGTTCCCTAACGTATTCATGTAACTGATATGGACTGATGTTCATGTGGGGCATCATATGCCTGGCTTATCAACCCTTACCAGCCCTGCTAAATCTTTGTCTGCAGTGAGTGATATATTGGGTAGTGCTTATATCAGGCATGTCCAAAGGCCCCACAGATAAGTTGCCCAAATATAGATCTGTTTTTCTGATATTAAAGGCAGAATGATTTAACACCTGTTTAGATTTGTCATCCAAGTCACAAAATGAAAAGTATGCTGTTTTCAATAAAATTTGCATAAAAAAGTTAATTTGCATTTAATTTTAATGGTTCAAAGAATGTCAGGCCCTTGCACATGTTCACTTCATCAAATCTGGCACTCTTCGAAAAAAGTTTGGACATGCTTGGCTTACATGGTCTGGGACAGCTGACTTGGCTATAACCTCCCTCCTCATGTCTGATTTTTGTTTCGCCATGCGCACTGTAAAACTATAGAGAGAAGGTTGCTTTTTTGAAACTTTAACACTTCTGTCATGAGGTTACTGATGGTAAATCCCTTCTGACTTTACAGATGCAGCATGAAGGCTTTCATTTGGTAAAGTCCTTTTATGAGTGAATTAAATGGGAAAAAAAATAATTTGTTTTGAGAATCTAGAAAGAAATAGCAGTAGGGTTCTGAAGGTGTTCATAAAAATGTAAGGTTTGTATCCATTAAGATTCATCATCTAAAATTGAAGTGGCATGTCTAGGACTTTGTGCGTAGGCTGTTATATGTGGTGGTTTGGCGAAGCCATAAGTTTTGACAACGACACAAATATTTTCACAAAATCTGCTGCCTCAGATGATGGCAATTTGCATATGCTCCAGATTGTTTTCAAGCATGGTCAGATGAATTGCAAAGTCTTTGCAAAGACTTTTGGAGGATGGCCTGGTGTCAAGAAGAGCAGCAAAGAGGCCATTTCTCTCCAGGAAAAACATCAGGGACAGACTGATATTCTGCAAAAAGTACAGGGGTTGGACCATTTCTCTCCAGGAAAAACATCAGGGACAGACTGATATTCTGCAAAAAGTACAGGGGTTGGGCTGTTGAGGACTGGGGTAAAGTCATTTTATCTAATGAATCCCCTTTCCGACTGTTTGGAGAATACAGAAAAAAGCGTATCCAGAGGAAAAAAAGTGAGCGCTACCATGACTCCTGTGTCATGCCAACAGTAAAGCATCCTGAGACCATTCAGGTGTGGGGTTGCTTCTCAGCCAAAGCAGTGGGCTCACAATTTTGCCTAAGAACACAGCCATGAATAAAGAACGGTACCAACTAGAGGACTGCATTGGGAGGGGGGTCCCGTGAGCGGTCTTGCTGGGGTTGTGGGCGGGAGCGGGCGGTCAGTCCTGCAAGGCTGCCTTCTCACTGCTCCCTTACAGTGTCTGTTCTCTTGCTCTGCCCAAGAACAAAACAGAGTCACGTGATGTGACGTCACTTCTGGTGACGGAGCAAGAGAAGAGACGCTGTGAGGGAGCAACTCGAGGGCAGCCTATGGTGAACTTCCCAGACCTTAATCCCATTGAAAACTTGTGGTCAATCCTCAAGAGGCAGATGGACAAACAAAAACCCACTAATTCCAAGCATTGATTATGCAAAAATGGGCTGCCATCAGTCAGGATGTGGCCTAGAAGTTCATTGACATCATGCCATGGTGGATTGCAAAGGTCTTGAAAAAGAAGGGTCAACACTGCAAATATTGACTCTTTGCATAAACTTAATGTAACTGTCACTGAACACCTTTGACACGTATTAAATGCTTATACTTATACTTCAGTATACCATAGTAACATCTGACAAAAATATCTAAGAAGACCAATACTTGTGTCATTCTCAAAACTTTTGGCCACAACTCTACTGGTTCTCACTCTTGTAGAGGGTAAACAGATCATAACTTGGTTAAAAGTTAACTTTGTCCTGTCCTGATACAGAAATTCAAAAAGGCAGGGGAAGAGTCCAACTACAGAATTGGGATACAGGTTCATACTTCCCTGTTGCACTGTGGTTTCTATTTATACCACTGGAGGAAACCTCATGTCTGGAATTTATTGCATAACTTCATTTTAGTCAATTTGATAAAGCTTCAGAGACACACTTGGCAAATGTTAGAAAACTGGTTTAAACAAAGTATCAAATTCAAACCAGAACTTTGAGATCCACTTATAACGCTAAGGAGAACAAGAATGACCATGTTTGAAACCAGCCAGGAACTCCATGGTCTCAGTCCCAAGTGCTCTGTCTTGTGTCACCTGCTCAACGCATCCAATATTCAAGAAAAAAGGAAGAAAGACACTCCAAAGTTGCTGTCCAATTCACAAACATTTTGGAAAAATAAATTGGTGTTCGGTCAGCATGAGGAATTCTCAGCAACGTTTTCAAGAGAATGTCGTTTGCTGTGAATTCCTCCCTGATCAAACACTGATTTATTTTTCCAAAATATTTGTGAATTAGGGTGACTCTTCCGCTTTCCTTCCACTTATAACATACTCTGATTTTTACCAAAAATTCACTTTCTTCCTTCCTATTTGAAACACACATGTTCATGGATCTTTTCAGAATACTTAGGCTATTACTTTACAACGCTAGATGTCAGTATTTTATCACATAAGCTGTCTAGCTCTCTGAAACATCCAGCTGTTGATTGTTGATCAAAACCCAGAATGTTTTAAATCTGAATTGGTAGACAAATTCTACAAATGAGTATAAAAGGAAGAGCTAAAGTAGGGAAACAAACATTGTTGCAAAATGAGGCCCACCATTTAACCCCTTGACGACAATTGCCTGGCACATCATGACTTTAAACGATCACTTTCTTCACCCAAAGCGTCAGGGCCATGTCTGCCCCTCCCGTCAATGTCCACCATACACTGTGTGGCGGCGGACGCCCCTTTTAGAAGTGCTTAGGAGGCCTTCAATGGTGTCGCTGAAATGCCTTGATAGCGAGGCATTCAGCGACACCGAACACCCATCCCAGGTCACACGAGCACCACTGGCAAGAAGGCGGCGTCACTTAAAAAAAAGGTTACAAGAGGGTCTCATACTGTATATATATATAGTTTATTTTTATGGGCAAGTCCTCAAAATAAGCACTATATCTTCACAAACAATTCTTGCATGAACAGAGTTAAAGTACTGGCATACAAAAAAATGTATAATTTGAAGGGGTAAATTTCCAATTTGACAAATGCACATGTCCCGAATGTGGCCTTTTAGCCCCCAAACAACCAAACAAACCCATACATTGGTGGGCATTGCTGTACTCGGGAGTACACACATTGGAGTCTTATGTGACAGTGACATATACCAGGAGCTGTAAATTCACACCTGAAGTAAAATGTGTGTGGGAAAAAAACAAAAAGAAAATTACTACCGCGAAGTTTGACAAAGACTAGTGGTAGAATTAGTGGAAAGAGTTAAAATACTAACATTTTCAATACCATGGGGTGTCTAGCTTTCCAAAATATATGGTTTGATGGGGTAAATTGCATTGAACAGCTTCAAATAGCACATGGGGGCAGAATTACCAGATTGTAAAAAAATGGTTTTGAAATAGTAAAATGCTACTTGCAATTGCCCTATAACTTGCAGAAAAAAAACATAAAAACATTGGGTATTTCTAAACTCAGGATAAATAGTAGAATCTATCATTATCTTGTATCAAAATAAGGACAAGACAATATATAACTTTTGTGGGTTCAGTAAATGGGAAAGAATTAAATTACAGCTAAACATGAGCACCGCAAAAATGTTAAAACAGCCATTGTCACAAAAGGTACAAAAAAATAAAATCAGCCATTGTCACAAAGGGGTTAATGTTCTTTAGATGTAAAATAAATAACACCTGAGAATATGGAAGTGATGTTGCATTAGTCTGATTATTTGGTTATGCAATATATCTTATATCCTAAGTATTGTAAATGGGGGTAAATAAGGTTTTAGCTACTTATTGGGCATCATTGATTTGGACTGGGACTGTAACTGAATGGATCCATTGCATTTAAGTGATTCCAGTCCCCAGTGGTTGATTCTCCCAGTGGTTTTAAGGGGACCTGTTATTTGATCAAGCCACCATGAAAATGATGTGTCTGTCAATGATGTCAAAGGATTGTGTTTCCTAATGTTCGATCTCCTGTCCTTTTACTCGAGTGCTATGGTCTTGATTACTATACTCTGAAACCTTCATACTTTTACACTGCTAAAACCATAAAACCATAAGCAGTAATCAATCTGTTGGTGTATATGTGCTAATTTCACAAATCAGGACATGTCTGTTACTTTTATTATAGTAGCGTAGGAACATACATGTTTAACTCGCAGTGACTGATCCTGTTCAAACACAGTGGGCAAAGCATGTGATGGTGTAAGTAGCTGTAACATGGTTACTATCAGTGCATTACGGCAACCATGGTGACAGTACTTACAGTAAACGGCTAACATACTGATACAGTTAAGGATGTTTATTTAAAGTCCTTTTGCTTATAACTTCTACAACAAAGTGGTTTTATGTGTACGTGTTTGGACAAACACATTTGCAATACAAAATTATTTCTTTGTTACTATTTAACATTTTAGGTAAAATGGTTTGGGCGATATATTGACTTACTAAAAAAAACATATTCATGTCATATAAGTCTAAGGTGTTTTAAATGTAGCTTTTGTTATATTTGAATCAAAATGACCAAAAATAATCTGAATCAAACAGGACTAAATCTGTGTGTATCACAGATGTAATTGAAAAAATATATGGTTAATCTAATTTAAGAATTGGGTCATCAGCAGGGCCAAGCGTTTTTTTTTTGCAGCGGAAGAGAGAGAGAGGGGCGCCGAGTGGTTTTCGCTTACCGCTCGGTCGCCCCCTCTCTCATCTCTGCGGCGAGTCTCCTTCCCTGTTCGGAAGATCTATGGTGCCGGCTTGGGTAATGCTGATGCGCCGGAAGTGGCGTCAATTTCCCGGCGCTCGCCTTACAAGCGAGCACCAGTGGCAGAGCAGGGAGACTCGCCGCAGGACTCTTTAAAGGTAAGTACCGGCGGGGGGGCGTCGGCGAAGTTTAAATTGCCGCCCCCCCGCCGACGCGCATTTTAAACTTCGCCCCAGGCGGCGTTAAGTCTTCGGCCAGCCCTGGTCATCAGGCCTATGTTATCACTGTTCTTCCTAATTCCAGTGGTTGAGGAATGTCCCATCGGATAGGACACTTAGATACTGGGATAATCTTGCAAACTAATATATACAGTATATATATATATATATATATAATAATGATATAAAAATTATAAAAATAAATGGATGTTAAGTTAAATGAAGGTATTAGTAGCAAGGTTATACACACCATGAACTACAGGAAGGAAGCCAGTTTAAAGGAAGAGATTTTTAGGTAAGCATGATAGCTTGTTATACAGGTTCTAGTTGTCCCCATATGTGGACACTATTAGTAACAATAACAACATTTTAGATCCCACCTGTTTCAAGGATATGCTTAAATTGTATCACCAGATGCAATATTGGGACATATATTGTGACAACTCAAAAAAACTATGCAACCACTTAACTTCTTTCTGATCAAACTGTTTTGTAATTGTGTACCCTTCATGACAATGGCTGTTATAACATTTCTGTGGTGTATGTGTTTAGTTGTAATTATCTTCTCTCTCATTTACTATCCCCACACAAATTATTTATTGCTAATTTCAGTATAAGAAGCGCTTTCTTTAAATACCATTATTTTAATCATATTATAAAAATTAATAAAAATATAGTGAAAAAGCAGGTAGGCACAAGGTGTTTGGGCACATATTTTTTAACATTTTCTTTGAACTGTATGGAACTGTATAATTTTTGTTTTATTACATTTTTATTTGTTTTGAAGTTATTTTTTTTTGTTTTATAGTTACAGGGCTCCATTGCCTTGCATTGCTGATAGCAGTACCTGCAATCAGCCTGCAGGAGGAGCTCAGAGGTCTCAGGAGTGTCTGGACAGACCCTCTTGGAACCTCTTTACTCACATTGGTTCCAGTGATGCTGCCTTCCAATATTACGCCTGTTATTGCTCCGGGTCAAGGCATTTCAGCAACGCCAGGTAAGCAAAGGAAGCCATCATTGATGGCTTCCTAAGCTCTTTGCAGCAGCAGGTAGTGTTTGAAAGGCCTTTCAATATGGTGAATGTGATTGCTCTTGAGATCACACAGCAATTTTTTTTTTTGGTGTTGCTGAATGCCTTGCTATCAATTCATTGCAGCAACGACAGCTTAGAAAAGAAAGCAATTCTGGCTGGTCAGTTATCATTAACTGCATGTTTTTCAATGATGTACCTGACACGTCAATTGTCAGTTAATACACATTACAAACTTTTTTAATCACATATTGTCCACGCCTTTTATCTGTTAGCATGCTTTTTGTTTCCACTAATCTTATTCATCTATCCATTCCCTATGGAATATCAGTTTAATTCTGTACACCACTGCTTCGGTTTATGGTGTATATTTGACTCCAAGACAGGCCCTTTGAGATCCAGCAAGTTTATGTAACTTTACATTTATGTCTATGTTGACCCAATAAAAGGTGTCACTCAGTTTTCTCTTGAGCTAAAACAGCAATAACCATTTTTTTGGTCAAATCACCAAAAAAAATAAATGTAAATTTTTTATAATATAACAAACAGGATGTTTAAAAACAAACAGCAGAATAAAAAAATCTTTGAGGATAATGCAGTTATTGTTTTTATTTCTCAACCTGCCCCCCCAGTTATGCACATTTGAGCCCAGGCATGCCACACTGCCTGCCTGATATGCCACTCTGCCACCCCCATATGCCATAGTGCCCTCTGATTTGCCTTATACCCCAAATATAACACTCTGCCCCCCAAATGACTGAACACAGGAAGGTCATGTGACGCCGGTGCGCCATCATAGAAGCCCCCGTGGAAGTGCCGGCAGCAGCGGAGGATGTCTGCTCACATCGCACAGATGCCCACCGGCTGCCAGAGAGAATGGTCCAGGTCCCCTACAGCGCTGCGGCAGCGGATCCTCCTCTCTGGCAGCCACCGAAAATTGTGGAATACGCGCAGATAACCTCCGCTGTGTTAGCCGATACTTCCCCGGGTCATGTCACGCTGGTGCTCCATCATAGAAGCCCCGGCGAAAGTGGAGCACAGTAGTGGAGGGTGTCTGTGCGCATTGCACAGAGAGGAGGATCCAGGTCTCCTGCAGCGTTGCGGGGGATCTGGATCTTAGTGTTATTATCCGACCTCTATTTGAGGTCAGATTATAAGATTAAAGGTATTTTTCAGAGCATTTGCTCTGAAAAAACCCTCATTTTATATTCGATGAAATCGATTCAACTCATCGATAATGAAATTCGTTGGCAACAATTTTCATTATCGATTTTATCGATTAGTTGTTGCAGCCCTAAAAATATTAGTGAACAGCAGTGGCGACTCTAGAAACAATATATAGGGGGGGGCACACAAGATACCACAGTCAAACTGGGGGGGCATTAATAATTTCCACCATTAAATCATACCACTGAAAATATATATCCAAAAGTAATGTGCTATGGAATGATACTTTTGTTATTGGACAATACAATACTTGATCATTCAACATGGGAAGTCTGAAGCCACAATTTAGTACGACTAATCCTGGAAATCCTTTAAACAACACAATACCTTAACTTTTGCACTAAATTATTTCAGGGCCTAATATTAGATCCTGCTGCTGATATATATATATATTAGCCTCTGCTGCCCATATATATTAATATTAGCCCCAGTTGCTGATATATATATTAATATTAGTCCCTGCTGCCGATATATATATGTAAATATTAGACCCTGCTGCCGATAGCAGGTATAGATCAACACATTAACACACAAACCCAGCTTTGCATGTATAGATCAATTGAAATTCACTTGTGATCTCAGCACTGAAGGAATATATCAAATAAACAGACATTTCAGACATACAAATCCTGTATTTGCAGGTATACAATAATAATATATGAAACGTAGCATTGCAGGTATAGATCAAATAGATACATGGAAACAGCATTGCAGGTATTAATCAACTGAACAAGACATACAAACCCTGTATTTGCAGGTGTACATAAATAATGTATGGAAACATAGCATAGCAGATATGGATCTACAGAATAACACACAAACCCAGCTTTGCAAGTACAGATCAATTGGAATTTACATAAAAACACAGCATTAAAGGTATATTTAAAACCCCCTAAATTACAGGCATAGATCAGAGGTTGCACACCCCAAAGCCGGCCGTGGCGTCCACACTGCCCACATAGAACCTGGCCAGCACCCAGATAACACACATACGATTTGCCATCTTTGTCCCATATACACCCTGCCTGTGCCATCTTGGTCCCCAAGGCTCAAACATCCTGCTAGTGCCATCTTTGCCCTTCCACAATTATACATCTATGATACACACAAACACATTAACTCATGCTCTCCCTCATTCAGACAATTCATCCACATATTAACTCATGCTCTCCCTCATTCAGAGAATTCATCCACATATTAACTCATGCTCTCCCTCATTCAGACAGTTCATCCATTTTAAGAAACTACACCCCCTTGGAGCTTCAAATGAGGGGCTACGTGTATTTCTAGGACAAAAGTTGAGTGCACAAATAATGATGGAATATGTCGCTTTGGCTAGAAAATATGTTTTTTCTAACCATAGCGACATGTTCATTTGTGTCTTGCACACTCCAGGTTTGTACTAGAAACACATGCAGCCCCTCATTTGATGTGCCAAGGGGTGTAGTTTTTGCAAATGTGTACTTTTTGTGCCATAATTTAATTTCTTACGCCTTTCATATCTCCATTCACTTGCAGAAGCACACACCATACTTTCCATGGTGCTGTCGTTAACACCCGACTGTAGCGACGCCACTGGTGAACAGGGTAAGTGCTTTTCAGAAACTGACTGCTTACACCAGACAATAAATAGCACAAATCAGATCACAGAGATGATGAGGAGCTACAGCTTCTATTAAAAGACAAGTATTTTTTGTAATTCTTTCAGGTTTGAAAAAAGTGCCTACAAACTACTTTAAAATGCATTCACAGAAACATAGAATTTGATGACAGGTAAGAACCATTCAGCACATTTTTCCTGATGTAACTATCTTAAACAGTCCTTTATCTTGTCTTAGGTTCAGCATAGCCATATGCCTATCCCATGCATGCTAAAATTCCCACAGTATTAGCCTTTACTGCTTTGGTCGGGGGCCTTTAAAGCACTGCCTGGGACACTCTATTGTCTTCTTAAGACCCTTGGGAGCTTCTACACACATGTGCTTCACACTGGTACATACACTCAACAGATCTCCTTAGCTGGCAGGTGTCTGACTCCACTCCTACATGAAACAGGAGTTGCAGGGAATTGAACTCCCAGCTTTCAATCCCACTGGACTATAACTGCCACCAGATTATCCTTTAAGGCACTAGAGGCCTCTAGTTACATGCTCAGTGTACCTAATAGATAATCAGGTACTGACCTCTGTTATTTGTAAATTTCCATATGCCTGCCTCACCCATCCCTTTAATGTGGTTGTACTCATTTAGGTACATGACACCAGAAGAATAGTCTCTCAAAGCCCAACACAAAGACACAGAACTGGATATGCCTGTTTTTGTTATTCTAAAGCTGTGTGGCTACGTCTTAAAGAAAGTGCCTAGTGCTCAGTGCATTAAATGTACACAAAATGGTAACCTAATCTGTTCAATATAGCTGACCATTTTCATTACTACACAAATCTTCAGAACATGTCAACATTACTCAGATATTTTTTATTCAGGTAGCTAGCGATAAAAAAATAAACAGCTCAAGGTATGCATTTTCAAAAGATCGGTAAATAGATACCCTTTTTATTGTAAGCACACATGGAGTTTTGGTAAGACAGCTAATATTTACTTTTTCTACCTTAACAATAAGAAATAAGACATTGAAGTATAAGCAAACAAACACTAAAGCAATCAGCAAAATCTTAAAGCTGTACCTTGCGATTAACAACTACATAGGGAGTGGATTAAGTTTGAGCACCCTAAATGAACAGTTATCAGCTCTGAAACACAATACAACTGCATTTGTTTTGTAGGCTTTAGATTATAAGACATTCCCATCACATTTATAGCTATGTATGTAAGGCGCGGTGTTTCATGGTAGAGCAAGCTCCAACAAGGACTGATTAAGGTCTTTACGTTAGGAAAAATGGGCAGACAAGATGGGCAGAATGGTTCTTATGTGGTGTCAATTTCTACGTTTACTAGCCCTAGCCTGCGTAGGCCCATGCACATCCACAGATCGCAATATCTCATTGGCCCTATTTAAATCGGATTTTAATGAAGTGATGAGGAGCTTGCTTGTGGCAATAAGAGGAATGATTATCTGGTAAACATAGTTGATAGAAATATAACATGGAAACAAGTACTAGTTTTAGCATCTGCATTCAAACTACACAAACTTGATCCCACAATTCCATCCCAAAATCAGGGCTTAGAAATAACACAGACTATTCCTGAAGTTCCTGAAACTTTATAGCATTTTTATTCATAAAATATATTTATTCATATTTGTTAATTTAATTATCAAACTAATAAACAAGTGTTTACTCCATTACATAGTTATATAAATACAAAAATACATGTTTCTGTGGAGGCTTTTAAGGACCAAATGGTTAACAAACAGTATACAGTTGTTAATCTATAAAAATCGTTTTCCTGTTAGCCACATCTGATGCACTCCGCTCCAATGCACCCATAGTGTTGTTATTTGTGCAAGTTAGGCAAGTATACAGTTACCCACAAGGCTTAAACCATATTATGTGGGACCTATTGGTGTTTTGGGGGCTACTTTTGGAGACAATCTTGGTGATAATGGTGAGTGTGCCCGCTTAATGGGGCTTTGCTTTCCAGGTTCCAGTTTGGGTGATGTTTGATTAGCTGTTTGAAGCCTGTTTGGGGTGGCAGGTTTAGAGGGATTGGTCTGATTTCCCCCATTTTCTGCACCAATTGGTGTTTTCTCTCTCTTGTTCGGAGTACCTTTTGGCATCATGTGTTGATCTTGTTCTGTAGGCAGGACATTCGGATTGATTGCTGGTTGTGGTAATGTGTGCTCTGACTCAACAGGCAGCTGGGTGTCCTTCCATCTTCTGGCTCCAGATTTTGAATTGTATTCATAAATTTTTCCTGTAACTGGAGACACAGAAAGCAGTCAGTTGGTTTGGGGGCATAGTCATGTACAACCCCTTTAAAGAGATAGGTACAGCTATTCAATAGACATCCTGTTTCTACTTGTCATTGTACCTGGCCTAAGTGTACCCCCTCCCCAAGTCCCCTACATCAAAACAAATCTAATCTGTTAACACTGTAAATATGTCTCAGATGACATTAATGAACTTCCTTGGATCTTTGAGGCTTTATGAACTTTCAGTGCTAAAATAAAAGCAATGTATACTTCCAGGACACACATATCTAAATTAATTTTATTATCTGACCTCTTGACTACTTAGTATTGGGTCACGTTTCCAACACACCTCTTGCCACTATGATCTATTGTAAATGCTGCTGCAGACTCTTCATTCTAATCCATCATTCATCTCACTTTGTGAATAATTCCATTTCCCAGTACTACAAGAATTGCCAATCCTGCCATCAATGTACATATTATCCATGATTCAGCACCCTATGACTTTTTGGAGCTGCCCCATGAAAGCCCTTGCTAGGTCTATCAAACATTTACCCTCTTTATTATCAATCAGTCCCTCAAACTTGCCTTACTCGCTCAGCCAGCACCTAACCCAGTTGTGTTTGATTCCAAAGATACTCTGATCCTTGTAAGTTGTAGTACATGGCTCTCTTAACCCATAATTGTCTAAGTAAGTTTGTAATTCCTCTAAACTTTGCAAAAATTAGTAAGAACAATGTCAGTGCTTAATAAATATATCTCATAGTGTGATAAATTCAATGATTGAATGTAATAGATCTTACTTGGATCCTGTGCTTCCCCATCAAAGACTGTGTTTATCTTGGTCATTTCCTGCAAATTAACATATTTTATATTATTTTAACATTTAATGAAAAATATGAAGCATTCAAGAGATACCATAAGAATAACGATGGGGATAACTAATACTTGGTATGTGTAATTTATGAAACTGTATAGTTAGTATATTTCCCCCATTGTTAATTCAGAGAGAGATAACTTAAAAGAAATCTCCTGACATTTTCTATGTATCATAGAGGGCCAGCTCAGCCTCTGTTGTAAAGGTTCACTGGGGTTGGTCTCATAATAAATTGTGATATTGGGATTTGAAATGTTCAATTCACCTGCAAACACATGTTTTTGTCAATATGACTCTTAATGTATCTGTCATAGAAAAATACAACTCCTTTATTAAAGTCAAATTAAAATAGTCTGGATGTGTATGTGATATTTTGCATCCCATTCCTTGCCAAAGGTAATATTAGTATTACTTAAGTGTATTGAGGTAAGGGAGGAAGCATTTTCCCTATAAATGTGTTTTTTAATGTTGTTATCATGAATAAATGGTTTACCATATATTTTTAAAATTAGTCAGTGTCATGAGTATTGCCTTGTCTGAATTTTCCACTCGAATAATCAGTCTGAATTTTTCATTAGAGACAATGCCGAAGGGTATCTTCGCTTTACAAAACACTTGTGTAAAAAACATTTAATGCTACAAATTCAAAATACCAATTTCCAAAGAAAACAAAACTATTGCTTTCACATCAAGTAACAATTTTGCTGGTGCACATATTAACAAAATTAGAGCTTACAGTGTTTTACAAGTATTTCATACAAGCTCTTGATTAAATTCTAGGGAACAAAAATTTGGTTTACGTTAAATACAAACAAATACTTCCAAATAATTTCCAAAAAAGGGGTTGTAATTCAAGGATTTAGTGAAGGTTTTTTTCTTTACTTATGTTAGGACAAATATACAATGTATAGTATCTTTTTAGGAGTCATCAGTGGAATGAGATACTACTGATATTGAACTTACCCAAAACACATCATGCTTAATTTTTGTCTTTTCTGTAAGGAAAAAAAGGTTATCAGTATACCATTATCAAAATATATGAAACAAAAAAATTAACCTAATGATGAATCCGCAAGGCAAAATTGATTACATCTTTATATAGTAAATGGTGAACTTGCTGAAGAGTTAACCGCTTCATATTTAAGGGATTTGAACACATTTCATTCACAATATTGACCATATAACTTAGTTCAATGATGAACAAATCTCACGCATTGATACACCCCTATGTATTCTATAGAATGGAAAGCTATTTGTTTATGTACAATATTTATATATTTAATCACAATTTGGCATAAAAATACATTTAATAGTAAAGGTTCCATTGGTGTAGCTGAATAAAAATAAACTATATTTACCCCGCTAAACAAAACCTAACCACCCAAAAATAATAATACAGAAAAAAAGATTTTTAAAACATGTGCTGCAGCAAAGTCAGTGTAGACACAACACTGAACAATAGAATATAATGTGATCAAAATAAAACATATAAGGTGGGGAGTTTTTCTATAGTGTTTTCCCTTTAACTTTCTTTCCCATCAAAAACGTATAATTAAAGAGAAAAAGGAGGACGACACTAAATGCAAGTGTAAGGCAAGCAGGAAGGGAACTAAAACACTTTGAGTTGGTTCCTGCAAGTCTGTCTGAGTTACTGAGGACCATCCACATTCACTTTACAGTATAAATATGTCATTCCATCATGAAACAAGCAGACTAGGTGTCTTATTGCTTCATATAACAACAATAATCCTTCATGATTTATCTAAGGAGTGCACATTGGTAAACCCACTTTGGACTTTTTTTTCAAGTTTATATGTCACTAGACCCAGTGTGACCCACTTAGTGTCCAGTGCATGTTTTTTTTTTTTTATCACACCAGCCTAAAGGCCCTCCTGCAGGCCTTCTTGCAGTGGGAGGGGGAAGGAAGGGGATGTGTGGCCTCCAAACCTTCGATAGATAGATAGATAGATAGATAGATAGATAGATGATATGTAATACATACCTGCTGGTTTTATTCTGTAATAAAAAAAAACATCAAATATAAAATTAAAAATATGTCCTCTTCATATGAATAACAGTTTTCTATTATCTAATATGTGTGATTATGCACTCCAACAATTGTCGTTAAACAAGTTTATGTATTAAACTGTAAGATTCACATGAGCCTAAAAATCCTCCCCTCATCTAGGCATTATACAGGGCCAACTCATCCAGGTGTAATTCACTACCTGGGTTGCCATACATAACAAATTGCTGACAATATTTTAAGCTGAAAGGTGACAACTATCCAGTTATGCCTCTCTTGCATTAGTTTACATTGAGTTGGTCCTTCATGGTGCATAGGAAGGTTAGGCAGTTGAAATGCGATTATGGGTGATTACACACAATGAACTACAATATAAATCCACCTACAATTCCAAAATATAACACACACTTAGTAAATAAATCAAGACAAATACTTACAGAAGTTCTTTGTCTGGTTTGGGACTGGATCTACAGGGACAGTGTTTTGCAAAAAGGTATGTCAGATATCCCAGTAGACCAAGCAGAATCACAGAGCCAAGAGTGATGACGAATGGTATATACCAAGCAACTGCAGAATATGAATTTTCTGTTTTGCTTTGATATATTACCTCAGGCTGGGAACAGGCAAAAAATAATGTAGAATTAAACAATTTGTACATATGTAGAATGCATACACAGTAGAATACTTACACAGACTAAAATCCTTACTTAAACACCTCATACACTCTAACAACTAGCATGCATACATTCAATACCATACTTATTTATAAACACATACACTTTTTTTGGCTCATGAGGGGGTAGACCCCTGCCAGCTCTGCTGCTCCCTCTCTGCCCTCATACTCTGCCTAAATCTGAGTGTCAGGAAATGACATCATATACTGGTGCTCAGACTCAGTGTGCTGGGACTAAGGCAATGTGACTCACAGACATAGTGGTATGCCTGGCCCAAGGAAGAAGGGTTGGAGGAGTTGATATCGGGGCTGCCACTGAACAGGTGCCCGCTGCAATGCAGGGGCGGCGGTAGCCACCGTTACGCCAGTGCTGATGACTACAGATTGAATAAAGTAACCTGGAGCCCCAAGACAGCAATGTTTCTGCCACATACAACAGGTGAAACACTCGAAATTTCCAGCTCTGATCATCATTATTCCAAAATAATTTGATAAATGAACATACCATTAAATGCACAGCAGTGACCGATTGTATTCAATGAAATGCCACCGACCCTTTGGATTTGTGACTGAATGGCTTGTTATCCACAATCTTTACAAGGTGAAAGGAGCTAGTCTCCCAATGCTAAGTACACTGTACCAATTACGGTATATCACCTAAACATTTTTTTCTTTTAGGGGTCTATTTCCTTAAGATATAGTTTGCAGGTAAATCAAACACCAGAACATTGCTTCTATAAACTTTTTGCTGGCAACTGATCTGTACCAGATGTCATAATGCAAACGGCTCAATGGACCATTATGGCATACAGATTCGGTCTATTCATTCAAGAACATGGTTGCAGGAGCGTTGAACATTTAAACTGCCTATTCACACCAACTGATTCTGAGGCTGACGGCATATACAAGAATGTAGAATTGTTCTCACATCACTTTTGAAAATTAGAACCCTGGCTTTTGCCCTTTACAGTAGCTAGCTACATGTCTCCTGGTATCCACTCCATGTTATCCACTTTAGTCCAGCCCACCGAGATGAGAATGTTTTCATTTTGTCAACCACATTCTCATCAAGGGATGACTCAGGGCCACAGGACATTCAGGCACGATCATATGTTTCATTTACTTCATTCAACTAAGAAAGCAAAAGCCTATTAAAGATCTCTCTGCATAGCATTTGCCTTCATGAATAATCATAGGCTCTGGATAGCCTTTCCTATAGGCCTGCATATGTGGTTTAAACAATACAATAGGGATAGGCTGCGGTGCATGAAAAAATAGTATTATCTTTGTCACCTGGAGCGATCAGTAACAAATACACTATATCGAGTTTCAGTCAAAGCCAGCAAATATACATACTAAATCTTTAATCCACTCCCTGACACATTGCACCATAAAAGTGATTGTGAAAAGGTGTCAGAGCTAATCTCTAGGTGATAAATAAATTGTACACTCACTTGACTATTCGTTTATTAGAGAGGAACACAAACATGCCAATTTAAAGGCTGCCATTAAAAACATTCACCGGTAACAGACAAGAATTCTATTGGAGATATTTCAGAGCCCTATTTATTTTTACTGTGTAAATAAAACACAGTGCTAGATTATCTGTTTATCCATACTTAGGGCCCAGGACCCAATATACACTTTTTATTTTGATACAACAAGATGCCCTTCATGTAAAAAAGAAAACCACATACACACATTGTATATTAAAATAATATCTAAAAAATAAGTAACAATTGAATCTAATTGCATGTACAGAATTGTATATGATACTTAGACCAGGAATAGACAGCCTCAGCAATCCCACCTTTTTGAGGGAGGACTATATGTCATATGTGCTACCTCAATGCATGATATCAAGTATTTATGTAATTTGAATGTTAAATGTATATTGGACTACATCTGGCATTTTACTGCATACAAATAGTGCGTCAGTCTTTCCATATTTTTGGTTCCTTAATTTACTTTAACAAAATAGGGGTTTTTGTCTCAAAAAAGTGTTAATACTCCATCTCTTACTCATTTTACACTTACAGTATATACTAATACTGTTTCCTGCCCTGGTGATCGGGAGCCGGTTCCCCACTAGGTAGACGCCATGTAACTTGACCACCATAATTTTAGGGTTAAAATGGGTAGCAGAATAGAAGACGTTTAGTGACAACTCTACCTGCCCATGCCGCTCACTCAGAAAAACCCCACATTTTGATAAAGCTCTGCCTAATTTTTTTCTGTCTTTACCAGATCCGACTTGTTCATGTTTTGCCTTTGTTTTAAAAGCCTTTCATTTATTTTAACATTTGGCGGTGCCCTGCCTGTATTTATACATCATATACATCATGTATCAGAACAGTGGTTTCCCTTAACTGACTGCGTACTTACTGTGGTGGTTGTCTTGATAGTGGTGAGTCCAGGAATGTAAACATTTATAGATAAAGAGACAGTCCCTGTCTGAACCACCCCTTTGGATCCTCCAGAAGCAGACATTATATTGTCATCAGTTATATAAACCCTGAGGTTATAGTTCCAGGTAGTGTCATAACCACTTGAGTAGTCAAAAGGGACAGCAAGAACCAGGTTTGTGATGTTGGAACCAGAGGTAGGTGTGAATGCAAAGTGATTATTTATGTTTCCTGTAAATCACATAAATAAAACATGAATTTTACAGGCCTATACCTTATATATTGTAATATGATTTAGCAAACTCCAATAAATAATATGGATCACAAATAAAACATACAGTAGATATTATGGGAAAAACCTATTGACTGTTTATTCTGTTCAAGCATCACCTTGCTTATCATGGAGTATTACACAATGACTGGGCTTCTTTAGGCATGTAAAAGTGCTGCTGGTTGATAACAAGGTAAGTTGTATAAACCCATTGTACCTGGTTAAAGAAGGTCTAGACAAAACTGAGACTCAAACTACATATAGTTACATAGTTACATATAGTTATATAGGCTGAAAAAAAGACATGCGTCCATCAAGTTCAGCCTTTCCTATATTTGTTAATTTGTTGCTGTTAATCCAAAAGAAGGCAAAAAAGCCAGTTTGACTCTTTCCAATTTTGCACTAACCAGGGATAAAATTCTTTCTTGACCCCAAAATGGCAGTTAGATTTCTCCTTGGATCAATAAGCTTTTCCCCATAATTAAAGATTATATCCCTGAATATTATGTTTTTCCAAGTATCCATCCAGTAGCTGTTTAAATGTCTGTACAGACTCCGATAAAACTACCTCTGCAGGCAGAGAATTCCACATCCTTATTGTCCTAACTGTAAAAAACCCTTTCCTCTGCTTTAGTCTAAATCTCCTTTCTTCCAGTCTAAACGCATGACCACGTGTCCTATGCATAGTCCTGTTTATGAACAGATTTCCACACAATGGTTTGTATTGGCCCCGAATATATTTATATAATGTTATCATATCCCCTCTGAGGCGCCGTTTTTCTAAACTAAACAGATTTAAATTTGTTAACCTTTCTTCATAACTATAGTGCTCCATTCCTTTTATTAATTTTGTAGCCCGCCTCTGCACCCTTTCTAGTGCTATGATATCCTTCTTTAGAATAGGTGCCCAAAGTTGCACAGCATATTCAAGGTTCGGCCTTACCATTGATTTATACAGAGGCAAAATTATATTTTTATCCCGCGAATTGATGCCCCTTTTTATACACGACAATACCTTACTGACCTTAGCAACTGCTGACTGACATCGCACATTGTTGCCTAGTTTGTCTATAACAATTCCCAAATCCTTCTCATTTGTTGTTATCCCTAATTCACTACCATTTAGGGTGTAGGTTGCTTGTGCATTCCCGTCTATTTATGTGTTTTGTTATAGGCGTATTATGCATCACACTTTATTCAGTCCTAATGTGTGTGGGCAGAGTTGGTTAAAGCTCGTGGCTGGAGAGTGTCTTTGCTAGATGTTTTTGGTCACAGTGCATGGGTGTAGACTGTATTTGTGGACCACTATTTTACACACATAATCCAAAGCGAAAATGTATTACACATTATAGGTTTACTAATAAATTAACCCTGAGATCCTAATTCTTTAAAGTATTTTTAGAGTCTGTTCTATAGCTCTTGTCCTGCATGTTATAAGGTAAACCTGCTGAATCAAGTGTTGACTGAAATCTGAATTAAAATGTAGTCATTTTAAGGAAACAGATGTTTGAAGAGTACTGAACTCACCAGACCAGCTGGGATCTGACACAGCAACAGTTTGCAGGTTTGGTGTATAAACATCTTATAACAATAAATATGATATAAACATGATCCTGATACCACTGCAATGATCTATGTATGTTAGAATTTCTCAGCCTATAGTGCATGGTATCATGGAGTACTTCTGAGGATGCTGTGGAGTACACGGAAAACTACATATAGCCAGAAAGTTGATACTAGAGGGACTTAGAAGTAATGTAGACAATAACTGCATGTACTCTATATAAACACTGGAAGGTACCTGAATTGATGATGTAGCGGAATGAGTTGGGACCTGAATCGCGATCTGTACATGTAAGTTTGAAATTCTGAATGTTTGTTCCTATTGCTTGATCCACAGGGATAGACAAAGAATATGAATTTGGTACACAGATGGGTTTTTCATCATTAGCTTCCAAAATGTTGATAGTAACCTAGAATTAACAAAACACATTTTGTCCAAATTCTCTAGAAGCTGCAAATCATAAGAGACAAAATAATTTACCTAACTATTGCTACGTGAATCATATTATTTTTAAAAAAGAAACATTTGAAAAATATCTTAGGCTGTATAAAAATGAAAAAAACAGGCCAGGAAAGGCACACGAGTTTGACTAATCAGTGCAAATTGCGCATTCACTCATGGCTGCTTGACCCCTACTCAACAATCACCCATATTGACTAGGCCCAGCTTCATGGCTTCACAATATAGTTGCGTTGAAAAAATCAACTTGCATTACATTGCATCAACCCCACAACTGATGTATTTTGGGAACGTTGTGTCAATGTATATTCAAATGTCAGGTAAATCCTTGGTAAATGCTAAGGCAAGTGTGGGTGTGCAGTTCACCCAGTCTTACTTAATGTCTCCCTGGTGGGTCTCTGCAAACACAAAGGTTTGTCTTCACTGATCACAAACAAATGTGGGAGTGACTGTCCCCTTAAACACAATGCTGCAAAGCAGATTTCAGATTCATATAGATGCAAAGATTTCTCACACTGCTTATAAATATATTTAAAATATTTACAGATATGTTTAATATGTTCTGTTATCTAAAGTTTGTTACTCACCGACGCTGTAGAAAATTTTGATTCAGAGTCTTCGGCCTGTACTATAATTATGTATTTGGATGTAATTTCATAGTCTGCCTTAGTAGCAAGTTGCAAATTCCCTGTGTTGGGATCCATCCAAAATATGTCTGAAGAACCAAAGGTGCTTCCACCGGCCACTATTGAGTACGTGATCCCAATGTAGGGGTAGTCTTTGTCTGTAGCATATACCTGACCAACCTTTGTATTGGCTGTATTGAAATAACTAGTCGAATTAGGGTCTTTGTGTATAACAAATACATATGACAATATATGAGAGGTCCCTGGATATCTCTTATACCAAATAAATACAGAAATCAACATATTAACATGAGAAATGTAATACATGTTGTGGGGGTTTTTATGTAACAATAGACTTATATAGTTCTAACCCTACGTTTTGACCTGCTCTTGGCCATATGCAGATATTGGAAAAGTAAATGAAACCATTGGAATTACCTGGTGTTCTTCATTAATTGTTCTTAAATTGTGATTTGTAAAGCATTGTATACATCAGCAGATGCTTCTTGAGAATAGCAAACTCAAAATGTTTCAGTGTTTTTTATAAGTCAAAGAAGCTCTAAACCAGTTTAATTGATTGGGCTCCACGTTTGCTTACTACAATTGGCTTTTGTCAAAGTGATTAACCTAGGGGTTGAATGATGTATTCAATATGGAAAATAATAATTATTTGTGTGTTATTGGTTAAAATGTTGCAGATCTCACTGGCGTCTTCAGTGTTGGGACCTATACTTGAATATTTATTTCTATTAAAATATTTTTATTAAAATAACTCTTGTGTGCCACTCTTCCCCCATTGTATTCTTTCACTTCCTTTTTTTCTTACTTACAAATATACAGTCAGGGTGGTGCAGAACTACTGAAATACTTAAATAAAACATAAAATCATCATAGCCTAGTATACTAGTATCTATCTGTAATGCACTCACAAACACAATGTGATAAGTGAACATTTCAAACAGCAGTTGGGGTCAAATCTTCTTAGAAAAAAGTATTTAATACAAGTTTTAAAAAAGTTAAAAAAAATAACGCAGTTAAAAAAAAATAAAACAAAAATGCACAATAGTGCAGGATCAATTATACTTATTCCTTACCTGGGGAAAGTTCTGAAATGTTGAACACATATGAAGAACTGTTGAAGACTGGAGGAAATTCATTGACTGGTGATGTCTTTACATAAACATAAAGATATTCTAAAGAAAAGGAATTGAGTCTTTACTGAATTTTAAATATGTGGACCACCATTAATAACATTTTCATTTGTGGCTAGTACATGCAGTACCAGACTGATCTCCTTTGTAACCAGCCCATTCGGGCCATGCACCCTGTTTGGTGACTCTGCAGACATATTGGCTTTGTCACTTACTTATGTAGTTTGGAGCTGCAATGTCCTGCACTGCCACTGTCAAGCTGTATTCGTTGCCAACCGCTATATTGTTTGGGTCTTCAAAGTCCAGATTACCAATTAGCTAGAGCAGAGAAGGAAATCTAATTATTAGGCTTTGCTTATTTCAGTTGATGGATTCCAGTATGCAGTATCTACAACTATGTGAGCAAGAAAAGGATACTCAAAGTAGCGATAAAGTATATCTAACATAGATTGATATAGACTGCACATATATATAAAACAAAATTGTTAGGTTATATGAATTGATTATATATCTTCTTGCACCAGCATTGTTGCAGCCAAAACAAAGGTGGATTATCAATATACTTTAAAATGGAACCATCCTGAAATATTTAGGAATGAGTATAAAGCAGCCAGAACATCTAGATCTTAAAGCTGCCCCTCAGCATATAATATATCCATTTCCAGCCCAGATAATATGAATTCCACCAATAGGGGATGTGCCCTAATTTTATTAAATCATGAGAACTTACCACTATTTTTCCACTTCCAGATGGGCTAAGTTGAAATCGTTGACTGCTGCCAAGTCCAGATAGACCAGTGAAATTGAACAGATTGTAGGGTGAATCCACATCAATGTCAGTGCAGAAATTTGTGAGATCAATGATAAGTGTTCCAGTTGTTTCAGTCTCAGGCACTAATTTCCTGCCAAAGAAAAAAGAAATATTAATTTTTATTCAGCATATATTTTATTTATATTTTCAAACATGCGTCATATTATCTATTGCCGGTCAATTTACATGTGCATTGATTAACATTTTCTTTTAGAAACAACATTATTATTGAATATATTGAATAAAAAGTATAACTAAGATTTGAAAGTGAGTATGTTCTAAGTAAGGATGGACGTCTTACCTAAAGGCATACTGTTGGCACATAGGGGGGTTATCATTAATATCTTGTATAATGAAAGTTATAAAGGTGCTGTTTGTCTGTCCACCACTTGGTCTGTCTTTCACCATGACTTCTAGAACTATGTTCGGATGCAGTCTGAATGGATCAGCTTCACGGTCTATTGTCTTTGCAATTTGGATCCCACCTGTCACTAAAATCCAAAAAAGTAAAATGACTCAAATGAGATTAGGATTTATGTTTATTCTATATTTGCATTTTTTTTCTGTTCTGTTATACCTTGATATTTTATTTAGTATTTGGGATATGCTAATACCCGTCCAGTCATCAGCTCATCATAAATAGTGTAAGCTGTGACTATATGTATTTATTAAATCACAACTCGGTCAAAAGCTATTTAATGGCAATGTTCTATGTCTGAAGTTTTCACTATGGATACCAAAGGAATACTACTGCTAAATATACCACATTTAGAATTTTATCTCAGAATTAGAGTCTTCAAATCCTAGTCTGTCAGGACTTTGTTGGCACATCTGTATAAAAGCAAGAGTTTTATCTATAATATTCTAGCTGAATGCACATCAATATGGAAGATGTATCTTCCAACCGGCTTATATGAATGATTGTGCGCAAAATATTTGTGTCTTCATTTATTCTATGATTGGCATGAATGCCAGTAGGGGTCCCATTTGTTGCAAGTATAATTTTTGTTGCTTTTCTTTGCTAGGCTATAGTATTTGACTATATGTACTTTTACATCCTAACTTGCTCTGTGAGGCCTTCTTATGTTAATTAAATGTTGATTACATTTTTCTCAAATCACAGAGTGGCTTACACTGATCTATTGTGAAATACTCAGTAGGTGTATTGATGCTATACAGGAGCGTGCTAATGAAATTGTCAGCATCAGGATCCACTGCAGTTATATTTGCAACGGTAGTTCCTGGCATCTGTTCCTCTGGAATCAAGTACGTCAGAGTTGTTCTAAAATAAATGAACATACAAATCATAAAAAAAACTATATCTCTGATCAATTATTTAATTTAAACATTTTAGGAACACAAAATAATTGAGACATTGAGAAGACAATTGTGTGTATTGTACTGTGACAGAAGAAAACATAAACCAGGAATAATTACAATTGCAGGGAATTATATAAATCAGGATAAAGATCCACCTGACTGCTTAAGTAAATAATTTTGTTCTGTTTTTACAGAGGAAGATGAATGTGAGGGACCCTTGTTAGCAAAACGAAATAGTGTGACATGTAAAACGGGTGTTTACAGAAGATGTTTCACTTGAACTCTCCAAGGTAAAAACAGGCAAATTTATGGGATGCAATGGGATACACCCAAAATTACTAGGAGAGCTTTGAAGTATTCTGGGAAAACAGTTGGTAAACTTATTTAACCAGTCAATATTGGCAGGAGTAGTTCCTGAAGACTGGAAGTTCGCAACAGTATCACCACTTCACAAAAAAAGGTAGTAGGGAAGATCTTGTCAAACTAACATAATTATTTTGTGTTTGCAGGAAATTATCAGGGAAGACTAAGGGATCTTAAAATGCTTGCAGGAAAGATGAGAGTGGGGAGATGCAATACATTGTTTTAAATACTTAAAGGGATTTAACAAAGTAAAGGAGGCAATCTGAGGATTCGAGGTTTAGATGTAATGTAAGGAAGTTCTACTTTGCTGAGGGAGTAGTAGATAAATTGAACAGTGTCCCAGCAGAAGTGGTGGAGGCTAAGTTTAAACGCGCATATTATAGCCATAAAGCTATCCTCACTTTCACAGCCAGACTAAGGACTGATAGAGGTTTGAATCCCTTACACCAGGAAAAATGGACAGACTAGATGGTCCGAATTGTTTTTACCGGCTATCAAATTCTATGTTTCTATGTTACACAGCACTTCATTGGGTGGGGATATGTGGAATCGTAGTAAGCCTTAATACGATGCAGGAGATGTCCAAGAGACTTGTTACAATGTAATTGTTGCGTTACAAATGAATGACAACGTCTGTGTCTTGCCCCTTAATGCAGATGTCGGGTTGTGTAGCATACAATGTTTCCTCTGTGCCACCTTGGCATCTATCTGAGAATAATCTAACTGGGGTCTTGGAATCCCCAGTTAGATCTGTGCTCTGACATTGCCATTCTTATGAACATGTATGTGTCATAACATCTCATACATCCACATGCATCAGTCTTTATCTTAGTTTGATGGTAGGTGCCCCATCTCATTCATCAGTGGCGCAACCTGTCACCTGGATCAAGGGACTGGGCACAGATACTGGTAACCTGACAGTTATGTAGTGGAAAATCTCCCAAAGGTAAAAAAGCATTCATGATTAAGCTGTCGTGCACCAAAAAAATAGACCAAGGTAAGGTTTGAGATCTTCCAGATGAAAAAACAGCAGACTAGATAGATATGTTTGTATGTTTTAATTCATGTACATTTGGAAAATATAAACTTTTGGTCCATGTACACAAACTATTTATTATCATGATTAATAAAGATATAGTATGCAAGCAAGCTTGACCTAATGACTTACGTGGTGAAGTATGGTGTTTCATCATTAATGTTTGTTACATAGACTGTAATACTTCCATTAACAGATAATCCTTGTGGGTCCGTCACTATCACAATCAATGAGTAACTGATGAAAACAATAATTGAAAGGATTATTTAGGCACCCTATAAAATAAGTAATTCTATTCTATAAAATAAGTAATGAAAATATTTACCTGTGTGGATCATTCTCATAATCAAACACTTTTGTTGAAGAAATCGTTCCAGTATTAATAGAAAATGGAGCTGAGGGAGGAACCAATGAGTACTAAAAAAAAAAAAAATATTGGCAAATCTCTGAAACAAATGTCAACTTCCGCTTAAAGTAGTCATTACATGTGCAATTCTGAAGAAGACTTCCAATGGCATCAGCTTCTCCTGATTCTACCAGCTTCTATGTCACAACTTATATGTCTGCTTGGTACTAGGTAATGCTTTTTGATTTTGTTTCAGGTTCAGTGAGACATGGTCACCTTGCTGCTCATCTCCTTAGTTGTGTGTATGTTCAACAAACATTCACACTGGATTATCTGAGTTTGCTAGACAGACTAACTCGCCATATCATTTAAAGGGACAGACAGGCTGAGGTGGCTGCAACGTGTTTCTCATAGAAGCACAATGCCGAGGACTCCGAGGGTGGGATCATTTATATTATTCTATATTAACAATAGTCATCTGATTGTTCCTTTAATAAAAAGAGGGATTATGACTCATACATAAAATTAGACATAAAATTAAGAATTTTATTTAAATATTTCCAAGTTTTGTATCAAAGCAAACATTTATATGTCCATACCCTTAGAGTATTTGTTGCACTTTCAGGGTCAGATGCTAAAACTTGGTAAATAGCGCCAGGTGAATTGCCTTCTATGATATAGAGGGACACATCTAAAATAAAAGTCAAAATAATTATAATTCCACAATTTTAGGACAATGCTATCTATCATAAGACAGCCCATATTTATTAATAATAAATAGCTTGAATAAAGCTTCTATTATATGCCATGTATTCATTGTAAAAAATGCAGAACAACAAGTAAATATTACATGAGACATTTGTTTAGCGTTATTACACTATTCAGTATCCAAGGGGGGGCCTTGGCTTGTGCAGTTTATATCTCTGCATTTTATGGTCAAGGACCATGACTATAAATACCAATAAGATAATCAGATTTCAAATGTTTCAATTTTTGTTTTCTTCTGTTTTTCCCTGTCACCATCATAACTTTTTTTTTTAAAATGCTGAATTTCTAGTAGTAAAAAAGTCAAAATAGTCATTTTGAATGACATTCCATTCAACTCGCTGTTTATTAAGGTATTATTGACCCTTTAATTAAATGACAGTTGCATTTAAAGATAAACTGGGAAACTTTGTATGTGCTCTTCGATGCAATCTAAGAATAAAGATGTAAATACTCACCTTGATTCGCCAAATTGTCCAGAAACATTGGAGGCTCATTGACATTAGTGAGCTGTACTGTTAAGATTTGGAGATCAGTTGCACCTTCTAAGTCTTCCACATAAATCTGCAAATTAAAACTGTTGGGCGTAGTTTCAAAATCAAGCAATGGGCTTCCTGTTAAAGCCACCTAAAACAAAACATGTACATTTTAGTCGTTGGTAAAACAGCCTGTGCCCCCCCAAAAGATTTGCTTCTTGCTCACATATCTAAAGGCACATGGATCAAAAAAAAGTTTAACAAATGACATATTTATGGGCTTTCCACACAAAACTGAAAAAATGTTCAAGGATCCTGAGATTCTTACATTATAAGAAGTTCCGATGGAGTAAATCTGAAAAGCCTTGGTGAGAGGGCTTGTGTTGATAATGTAAGGGAATCCAGATGATATGGTGGAGTTGGTCCACACAGAGAATGAGAAGATGCTGGTACCAGCTGACTGGTTTTCCATCACACTGGTTGAATTAGGTAATCCAACCAGCAAAACAGTGCCGCCACCTTTAGAAGGAAAACATTTGCTGTGTTAACATTTCCCATACTATTATAATATTAATGCATTTTTGTATTAAGGTCATTTACAGAGTCTAGTTTATAGCATTTCAAATTTACCACACCATTCCTTTATCAATTAAGAGATTATGTACCATTTTCAATGCAAGCAGTCTTTTATATTTAATCACATTTTAGATTACAATTTATATTTATAAACTTGTTTTTCCACATTTCTTCGTTTTCGCATTTCCTTATTTAAAAACACATTAAATATTTATTTAGGAATTACAAAACTGAAAAATAATATACAAACTGTTTATTTGACTTGGAACACATGCCAGATTCTCAAAAGCGCAAATGCTACAGCATCCTACCATACCATAAAAATACTATTATTTCTTTGTTAAGTAATCCATACGCCAAAACCTTAAATTGCAACAAAAAGAGGCCATCTAGAGTGTTATCTAAGGATTATTCATAACGTCTTTTAAAGTCGACCTCTCCAAAGGTATCAGGTTAAAATGTGAGTCATATTTGACTTGGTTGTGAATTTTGCCCAGGTCCACCTTTGAGCAACTGTTAACAGCATATAAATCTGGCTTGGATCTAAACCCTGCATCCAAATTCTCAATCGGCAATTACAGTTTCATAATAATAGCATGCTTGAGGGCAAATAGAAATGTATTACAAAAATATATGACATATGAGGGGAACAAAAAAGTTGCTTTGTTACAAATATATAGCTATAATGAAAAATGTGAGTAAGAGGCATAAGTGGAAATACGTGTGTGGTAAATGAAAAAAACTTTTCAAAAGTGGATTAATGTTAGAACAAGAAATCTTAATTTAAAAGCAGGAGACCAGAGGCTTTGGTGTAATGTAAGAGAGAAGAAATGATGAATAAGTCGATCAATGTCCAAGTAGAAAAGGTACAGATTAAAACAGCGGAGGAATTATGGTATAAACATACCGGTATATCCTGAACAATGACAAGGTCAACAACCAGGTACGTTTTGATCTGTCTAAACTTGTAGAATTAGGCTTTACTTTAGGGGCAAGACATTTTTTGTTGAATTAAATTCATGTTTCTATAAGGAGACTTATGCTGGAGGACATGTGGGTCAAAACCCTACATGAATAAACACTGCCCTTCTCTGCATTCACATTCAACCCCTCCTTCTAGGGCTATTATCTCAATTTAATTTGAAAAATAATGTTTGAGATTATACAAGCAGTTAAAAGAAAATACATTGGTTATCTAAATCTCAAACCACTAATATCTTGGATAACACCTACTCTTGTGTATTGTTTTTTGAACGGTATTCACTGGGTATGTGATAATTCTTGTTTTTGTTTATAATATTTATTTTTCCAAAGGACTACATCACTGCCCTTTCATTTACTTGTCACATACAGTCATTAGTGAAAAAGTATTTACTGTGTTAGTATCATGTTACTGTTGCACTATTATTAAACAAGAAAATTATGTTTCCCCTCTGACTTTTAAATTAGGTGTGTTAGTGACTCAAAGGAAATAGGATGAATCCAAAAGCTTTTGAGCTTAGACATGTACAAACAATTACAACATGTAGCAAAGTGCTAATTGTTTACATCTGTGCAAATATGATATGCAATTAAAGATTAACTTGTTTGCAGGTTTGATGAATCATAACTGAGCCTGCTAATCATTCATAGGGCAGGCTTTAGCGGGTCATTGTGTACATCTCTGACCCTAAGGTGAGGCCTTCATTACTTGCACAGCCAGAAGTTATGGTGGGGTGTCTGACTCCCAGTATTCAATTAATAGTTCATTTTTGGACATTGTTCAGCTGTCCCTGGTAGCTACCATACTATCATTTTCCTCTGATCACCCCAACTGACCCGGAACCTGTAAAACTAACAGAGGTTGGGGCTGTTACAGCACAGGCTTCCATTGCAGCTCCAATGTTGCCACCTTGCCATGGTCTAAAGCTAAATGCCACAAAGTGGTTCTTTCAGTAAAAAAGTCAAGTGGGCTGGCAATAGTCCCTTCAATTTGCATTACTTGCCCTACTCCTCTTTGCCTCTTGCCACACTCCTCAACGTAAGTGTCCTGAGATACCTGAGATATTTAGATCTATCCTAACAATACATATTGAAAAATAATCCACTAAGAAGACATTTATTGCACTGAATGTTGGTACTGGATATTAGTTGTCAGTGAAAATCTTATTATTAAACATATGAGTAATAATCAGATTAATGGCAAGTAAAACAAGTTTTGTACAAGGAGTATCATTGAGGGTAGGGTCTGCCATAGACAGGTTAACCTGAATGTTCTAAATGCATACTCTTGAAGTATGTACTTCTGAAAGACATTATGCATTATTAAACACTTAAGAAGTGGCAATCAATGTCAAATACTAAACACTTTCCTCATGCTTCACAAGGCATGGGGATGACTTTTTGCCTGAAGAACAGTCAGTGTGCTTTCAGTTAATATTAATAACTTAACCAAGATTATGAATCTGAGATGAATTGGACTGCAGCTTTTACTACAGGTAAGAGTTTTCTCATATTTTGGAAGAGTACATATTAAGACTCACAAATTATTTTAACATGCATTCTTCTCTAGACAGGACAGTAAACTGATAGATGGGCTAAACGATGTCAAATTCAATGTTTCTATGAAAGGTCTAATAAATTCCCTTTGTAAAGATTACTTCAAGATGATGCCAGCATTCATTGTTTTTTTGATGGGCTTAAGTCCTGACCATATTCTTGTTATACTCTAAAATAGAAAAATGTTTCACCCAGCTTCCTCATGCACGAAAGTGAAAACAACAGAAAAAAAAGTGCTTGTTGTATAAACAGAAAGACCAAATCCTCCACTACCTGAGGGACTGATCAGCTCACTAATGCAATATCCTTATTTCATTTTGAAGAGAATACAATTTAACAATAGCATTAAAATTGACAATATACAAAACAACATAAACTTGCATACCAGCCAAAGTGGTTCAGAAGGAGACCAGGACTCTGCTTCCATAACTTAACTTACAGTCTATGAAAGTTCAAAAAATATCTATCAAGCCCATCATGTTACTGTATCTAATGGAAAGAAATATATTTTATATGAATGTGGTTAGTTTGTCTTCACCAAAGAAGCCAATGTATGTCCCATTTGTCAGATACACTGAAGTCTAGGTGCAGCATTGTACCCTGAGAAGTAAGCTATTGTTTTTACTGGAGAGCTTTTCAAGACACCATTCCTAACAGACAGTTTGCAAAACAACATTACAAATATTACCAAAAAAGATTGGAATGCTGTGGTTTGAAAAAGTTCTTGTGAATCATTTCTAATACGTAAAGTTGCACTCAGCCGATGTCAGATTTACTGGTCTCTGTTTACCGAGTATTATTACTTCCCATGTTTAATCAAATGTGTTGCCACACTCATTATTCATTTTTCCTTTATGGGAAACACTTGTATGTAACAAGGAAACATCACTCTCAAGGTGTGGTGCTTTGCCCAAGTGGTAATCATTTAAAATGCAAAATGAGCTATGTGGCCATTAAGTCTACACAAAAGGCAATGAGTGTCCTGGTAACCAAGGGAGTTTGAAGCATGTGTTACTTATTTAAACATGTGACGTGGCTGAGAAGTACGATTGCATGTATATCTCTAGCCAATGTTTAATTAAGGTCGTCAATATACTTCCTTAGTATCCTTCTTTTGGACTTAGTCTCCTTGGCCCCCATTTTTTAGTACTGGAGACCCTCTTTATTTTACATACATATTTAAACTATTCAATGTCCTACACTAACAAAATCAAATAATGCATGTTTTGTACATTTATGAAAAAAGGCAGCTGAAAATAATTGTAGGCTTTCGTCTAATATTATTTTAGTTTAATTCAACATATTTATGAAATGATAAAGAATCAGTCTCTAAAGCCTAAAGCCTAAAGCTCGATATCTTACCTACTTGGGCTTAGGTAGTTCTAAGCAGAAAGTCTACTATAATTTTCTTAATGAAACTCAATTTTCAATTAATATGTTTGTAAGTATTGTTCAACTCTTCTAGATAACAGAAACATCCAAAGGCTGTAGGTATCAGGAAATGTATCTAATCATGAAAATTTAGATGCATAAAATAAAAAGGTCAACTTGCATTGTTTAGAAAAAAAATCTACCCCCCTTTAATGAAGTATTATACATTCTAAGTAGTAGTTTTAGGGAATAATTTAAATTTCTAAATCAACAAATGTAATTTTTAAAATGTTTTAAATGGGTGAAAGTGTGTAAAAGCAGGGGCATTTGCCTGTGCATAGTTGTTGTTTCTTTATTGTGTATTGTGGTTTGCTGCTTCAGACAATAATGACTCCTCTATACCTGATACTACAGAATGAACAGATTAAATACAAATGTTATATAAAAATCGTATTCAACCATATGCTTACATGAGAGGTCTAGTGAAATCAAAAGGTTGTTAAACAAACATTTCTTTGTTTTTGGTTTTAAGAAAGTAAATCGTTTTCCTAATCTGGGTATGGAGATTTAAGTATGTGTTGGTTACAAGGTAGTTATGGTTAAATAAGAGATAAGAAGTATCCCGGGCATTGCTCCAAGCAGACCTGGAAGTGATTAATCCCTTCTAAACAAGGGTTTCTTTGAGGCTTTGGGATGGAACTAATAAATAGTTTTTGATTAATGTATATTGTGATATATTTTTCAAAGTTTAATCATTTTTACAACAGGTAAAATAAAAAGGCATATAATGGCAACAGAAACATAAAAATGCTAGAAACTCTTCTAGTCTTTTTGGACAAAAACATTTTACAGAACAAACATGGAAGATGATAACAGAAAGTGCTATTGCAGTAGTAATGGCAGAGACAAACCCTTTCTTCGAGGGTCTTTATAAAGAGTTATTGGTAATGATTAGATGTTGTCCCTGCTCAACAATGTGTTATGCAGCTGTCATGAATACTATTTACCTATATTTATTTTAAAACATTAATAATAATATGTAAAACATGTAAATATGTCAAATATCTAATATCAGGAAATTAGGGAATGTGCTTTGGCAGCTATTGTAATATATTAAATTTTCTGTAGAAACATTTAGTATGGTAAGTAGTTAGTAGATTAGTAAATGTGGTATAGGTGTGGTGTATGGTGCACAGAGATTAACAGACATAAGAAAGCGCAGATGCAATGATAATGGCAATAATCTGAACAAAACAAATTAAAATCTGAAATAATGTTTGTTTAGAGGAAGAAAGTCACCTTATATTATTTAATGTTCTATCAACCATCCATGGTCATGTTTGCCAAATCTGATATAAACATACCCATAGATACTTTACATTACATGTTAAATTCCATTATGTGAAACACAAGCTAAAAAGCCAACAGGTCATCAGGGATGATTTACTCAAATCATATAAGCACAAGAACAAAGGCTATGGTTTTGGTGAGGCACTGCTTTGAGCCTACTTCATCAATCAGAAGCAAAGCATGTTTAACCAACTGCCCTTTACAAGTAATACTGACAAGATCCAATGTTCAGGTTCCATAGATTTTTCTGTTGATAGATGTCATTCTACGCAAGTAGAGTGTGGCTGCCTAGTTGTTGGGTTAGTAACAGAATAGTCACAGAGAGTTTTACTGAATTTCCAAGCAAAGGCTTCTACAACACCTCAACATATTTTAAATACTCAAGGAGGGACATATTTGTTTTAGGGGATGTGGTTAGAGGTTCTGGTTTACTGAGATGTATTTGAGTTTGTGACCTAGTGACTCCTAATTACTTATATCAATAAGTATTGTATTTACATTCAGAACAATGATATAACCACCTAACATTTTGAGGTCCCAGAAAAGATGAACATACCAGTAGAAAAGAGGTAGCGGAGTCCCCAAATAGACATTGCTCCTCTTAAACAGAGGAACTTCTAAGATAAATTCTATGAACAGTGTACTTCTCTTATTGCACCTATATTTCATATAAAAGAACTCACAAGTTACAAATAAACTAATTTACCTTGTCTGTCTGCTGTAGCTTTACTACTTGGCAGATTTTCCTTTTTTAAGCTATATAACAAATCTATTGATGAGATGGGGAAACCACAGCTCACGCTAAATTAACTAAAAGCACTTCCAAAAAGTGTGGGCAGAGTCTTTAGTAGAAGTTGACACCTTCTATTGGACCATCATAGAAAAATATATAAATTTATATTTATATCCAATATTGAGATATTTTGACATAGAGGAGGGCTAAGCAATATATGGCTATATAAGTGTGACAGAATCCCCAATTTTTATGTCTGGATAGGTGCTTTAAAGTAGTATTTGCTGGGTGTCCGTTGAACTCTTGCTTTGATGTGTGTACATGTTGGTCATTTCAGCAGCATCCTAGAAATCTGAAATGTGTATGTTTTTTAGGGGTACGTATCCCTTTTTGGATTTTTTTTATATATTTATATCAGCTTTCTTCCTCTTAGGGTTTTATCCTTCAGATGTATGGACATAATTGATTATATAGACCTTCCAGGACAGTTCTATATGAAAGTAATTTCATGTAAATTACACCCAATATGTCTCTCCCAGCCATAGGGAAATGTTTTTATTATTTTTTAATAGTGAAAATGTACATGAAAATTATACTTGGTAATGTTTTTCGTATTGCTATAACTCTGCAGAACTGTTATACACACTTAGCTTAAGGGTTATATACTATTTTGGTTAGTTCCTAATGAATTTGTTGATTTGGCATTACCCTCAAAATTTTTGCATTGACCTCTTGTAAGATCCACTTATTGTGACTACCTTTTTCTTTCCTGAATCCGTTTATTATCTATCTCAATAATAACACCTTTTTTTAAAAAAAAAAAAAACAATAACGAAATTGAACCCCTGTGTCACTCTGTTGGTGGGCTTCTCTCTTGCTGTGAAATATTAAATTTGTATGTTTACTTATCAAGTAGCTCTTTCTCTAAAACAGTGGTGTAACAATGCATTACCCCTTTGATAATGTAATAAATTCACATTTTGCTTGTAACTGGAAAACTAACCAACAGAGCCGGATTATATTAATGTCAAATACTGTGACAGTCAACATTTTTGGGCTGAAACCCAGCCTGACTGCAAAATATTTTAAAATGTAGTGTGACAATTATGGATATTTTGATTATTACTATTTCATTATTTCTGTCGTCCATCCATTTGGTTTTATGATATTCTGCTGTAACTGTAAATTTTTGTTGCTAGTATTTATGTATATTAATGAAATAATGTGACATTAAATTGGCAGACTTGATGGCCTGAATAGTTATTATCTGCTGTCAGATTCTATGTTTTAAAATTCTATATATTTTATTTAAAGGGGAAGATTGAGCATACAAGATTGCTAAACCTGTAAATAAAAGCAGCAGAAACCCGGGATTTAACCGGTGATGCATACCAGCACACGTATCAAAAAATAATACCACTAGTTAAAATAAATGTTCTTATTTGTACCGTTTATATTCAAAACCAAACGTATTAAATGGCAATCAGGATCCACATCTAGTCTCAGAAATTATGTAAAATCTGCATCCAAATCCAGTTTCAATCAAACTTAACACTATAAGATGAATACAAAATAACTAAATTAAATATATACATATATAGATAAATACAAAAACGTACCAGGTCCTATTACACCAAGCAGAAAATAGAGCAGTTTAAGTTTCTCCATCATGTCAGTCTGTGCTGCAGGTGTAAAGCACAATGATACTACACTGATTAAGTGGAATGTCTGGCTTTACCTGCCTGGATTGTTAGTTAGTCTCCTCCTTTATCCAGTCAACTAAAGACTCAAGCAGATAAAAGCGTATCTAGGGGAGCTTTTAAACACTAGCAGTTTGTTTAAACTAACTCTGCTGCATCATATTAACAACATGCAATAAAAGTCGCCCATACAAGATTAGACAAATATACAAAATAATTATTATTTGACTTCTAACTTAAAATTCATCATATCTATGTAACTGCCTAACATAAGCATTTTACTTTGTTTATCGACCTTTTGGTAAAATACTGGATGAGCAGGTAAAGAGAGATTCTAGCTTTTTCTAGCTTTGAATTATTATTATTATTTCTTTATTTCTCTATTTGTTTACTTTTAAGTTTTGTTGTATCCCTAAAGACCTGACACTATTATAGTCTTTAAATATTCCCCTTATTATACAAAAAATAAAACAGGAATTAAGGGGCTGGAAACATCTCCTACTCGGGAAGGTCAGCTTAAATAAAGGTGATCTGCTTCCACTCTGGCTGTCCCCTACTGATGAAACACTGTTGAATTGATGTTTATATGGAAAGGGAAGAGAGCAAGGATAGGTTTTAAAGGCTTCAAATTCCTAGGTCCTCCCTGGTTTTGAATATGGTTGTGTTCTTGCTTAAATTTCCATCTCCTGATGATACACATAATTTTAATTTTGTACTGATTTGGAAAGCCTGATGTAGATCTCCAGTCTGTTGCAAACTGATCGATCATTAATAAATATTGTAAACGTACGGTACAATGACAGGTCCTAGGGTATAAAGCAGTGGCTAACGGAGGCTTGCAGCTCACTGTTGTGGCGTCCGCGCACTATGTGAGTAAACTCTTTCCCCACTCAGGTTCCTGCTCCCCCTGGGCGGGGAAAGATTTTCGTCACACAGTGCGCAGACACTGCAGAAGTGAGCTGCAGGCCCACATTAGCCGGCCGTCGGGCCGCATAGACGTCTGCGCAGTGCCAGTGGCGATCGGCCGGCCCCCAGACCAGTGATATCTGCAAGAGAGGTAAGGGGGTGCAGGAGAGTGAATGAATTAATGAATTAAGTGAGTAAGTGTTTAGGGGCAGAAATGGGACAGGCAAGCTGTTTAGGGGCAAAGGTGGCACAGGCAGGCTGCTTCAGGGGCAGAGGTGGCACAGACAGGCTTCTTCAGGGGCAAAGGTGGCACTGTCAGGCTGTTTCAAGGGCAGAGTTGGCACAACCAGGCTGCTTCAGGGGCAGAGGTGGCACAAACCAGGCTACTTCAAGGCAGAGGTGCCACAGGCAGGCTGTTTTAGTGGCAGCGGTGGCACAGGCAGGCTGTTTTTAGGGGCAGCTGCAGCAAAGGCAGACTGCTTCAGGGGCAGAGGTGGCACAGCCAGGCTGCTTCAGGGCAGAGGTGGCACAGGCAGGTTGTTTTAGGGGCAGTGGTGGCAGAGGCAGGTTTTTTTAGGGGCAGCAGTAGCACAGGCAGGCTGTTTTTGAGGCAGCGGTGGCACAGATCGAGTGTTTTAGGTGCAACATTGGCATGGGGAGGCTGTTTCAGGGGCAGCGGCCTACCATTTCAAAGTCTGACTACCGTATAGTGATAGGGGTTATGCTGCACTACTGTCAATGTCTGGCTCTGTATATGGTAATTGGAGGTATGCTGTACCATATCTGTTATATATTTAAACTTATTTAGATTATTGATAAATTAATTATTTTTTTCAGATTCCTAGTTTTTTCCAGTTGACATACAGTTTACAAATTTGTGAAATAAATATTCTTGACAACATTATTTTTTGGTGTTGGGGGCTGCCACATACAGGATCTGCCTGGGAGCCAAATACTCTAGGTACGCCCCTGGTATAAAGAAAGGTTTTTAGGAAAAACTGTGTGGCAACAGGTTATAAATTATACTGTGACCAACTAACCCTTAAACCATGGGTGGACACTCCACCCATCATATACACTGCGTGGTCTGTTTACATTTTTGTGGCGTCCCCTTTGCAAATGCATAGGGGGATTCTGCAGAGGTCTTTAGGTAGCTGGAGTCAGAGAGTTCTCAGTTATGGCCATCTGACTGTCTCCTTATAACCTCCATCTTCTGTTACTGTTTAATTATCCCATCTATTTACCCACTTTCTGCACTTTAAACAAGAATGTTTTACTTTTCTAGCTGGGATGTGTGACCCTGGAATTGTAGTTCAAACTATTTCTGATCTGCCCATTGTGGACCAAAGCAGTTTGGACTGTAGACATTGGTATTGGATCGATTATGTGGATCTTGAGAACTTTCATGCTAACTCCATGGTGCAGCTAACCCTCCTTTTGTCTCTCGAATATCTATGTAAGGCTTGAAGTCATTTATATGAATTACCAGTCCTCATCTTACTATGCTGCCATCAGCTGTGAGTGAGTTATATAACTTCATTTATATCCTAATGAGAGTAAGAAACCTGATGCTACACGTTGATCACTATTTGATATATATTTTAAATATGTTCTGTTTGCACCCAGTAATTGCTGTGAACTAAAAGTGCAACCGGAAATGAAAACAGCTGTTTAGTTTAACAATTATATATATATATATATATATATATATATATATATATATATATACACATACAGGCATACTGTATACACTTGTATATACATACACATAACTGTGTGTTTGTCTATACTGTACATTAAATATTTTATGGACAATTTTCTGTATTCTTAACCCTAGGAATAAGGACCAAAAAAGGTTAAATCAAATGAAATTATAATAAATACCTTCAGTTTAAATTCAGCTATTGCTCAATTGGTTGTATACTAGGAAACATAAAGTTAAACAAATCCTTCACGGGTGCATTGCTACTAACTATCCTTTGTGTTATTTGGATAGATTAGATAGATAGATAGATAGATAGATAGATAGATAGATAGATAGATAGATAGATAGATAGATAGAGTTGCTGGAAAAAAAGTAAGTGATTTGGAATTACCTTTGCAAGTCACAACAATAGACACAGACAGTCTGTTTCAACTAAAAACATACAATTATATGTTATCTTGTCTTTATTGAACACACCCTGTAAACATTGACAGTGCTGGGTGGAAACAATATGTGAACCCCTAGGCTAATGACTTCTTGAAAAGCTAATTGGAGTCAGGAGTCAACTAACCTGGAGTCCAATCAATGGGACGAAATTGGAGGTGTTGGCCAGAATTGCCCTCCCATATAAATAGCAATCACAAAGTTTGAGTTTGCTAATCAGAAGAAGCATTGCTTGGTGCACCATGCATCAAATAGAGAAGATCTCTGAGGACCTAATATTAAGAAGTGTTGACTTGCACAAAGCTGTAACATATTACAAAAATATCTCTAAAAGCTTTGATGCTCCTCAGCTTCAACTAAGACTAATTGTCTACAAATGGCAACAATTCATCACTGTTGCTACTCTGCCTGCAAACATGACTAAAAGAGCATTTTGGAAAGTGGTCAATGAAGTTATGGAGAATCATATAGTGTCAGCTAAAAACTTACAGAAATTTCTGGAACATGCTTACATCTCTGTTGATCAGTGCACAGTTTGTAAGATTGTTTGTGAAAGGACACCCAAGAAGAAGCCACGTCTGTCCAAAAAACATTGCGTGTATGAAGTTCACAAAAGAGCAGCTAGATGTTCCACAGCACTACTGGCATAATATTCTGTTTAGAAATTAAACCAAACATGAGCTGTTTGGAAGGCACACACAATACTACACATGGAGAAAAGAGCAGAGCATACCAACATCAAAACCTCACCCCAACTGAATGGTGGAGGGGGGTCATGCTTTGAGGCTGCTTTGCTGGCTTAGTGCCTGGACAGCTTAATATTCTGAATGGAAAAATGAATTATCAAGACATTTTGCTTAACAGGTGTTGGGTGATGCAAAGGACATTGATGCACAGTACAGGGGTATCACCAGATATCCCAATAATCTTGCAGGAAGGTCAACTGGTTATTAAATCCAATGGTCCACCTACATTTTTCATTCTGCACTGTGAATATCTACATGGTATGTTTCATAAACATATGAAAAGGTAAAAATGTCAAGTAAAAACTAGGCTTTGTCTATTGTTGTGGCTTAGTTGAAGATCAGATTAATTTTAATGACCAATGTATGTGGGAATCCAGGTAATGCCAAAGGGCAGTGGTGTAACAACCCCATTCACAGGATTCGCAACTGCAACCAGGCCTGCCACTATATTCCATATTTTCATGTGAACATATACTTCTTAAGAAGGGGGTTAAAGGGAAAACACACATATGGCAGAAACTGTTTATGAATTATCCCCTGGAAGATGTGTAGGTAAAAACATGAAACTTATTAAAATAGGTGAACAGAGAAACTTGGCATGACCTGCTTTGACTCACAGTTTTGTGAGTATGTGTATCTGAATGTCTTGACATTATATTTTCAATGTTACACTATTGTATTTTGTTCTTGTTTTTGGATAGCTCCTTGCCATTTGTTCTGTTGGCTGACTTTTAAACATATCATATGTAAAGGAGTGTGACGCAGAGGCAGCACCTATCAGAGGCATAACTAGAAACCACAGGGCCCGGTGCATTAATTTGCAATTTCTCATTTCAGCCAATGTCCCACACTGCCACCTTTGCCCCCAAACAGCTTGTGAGCGCCACCTTTGCCCCAAGCATGTTATCCGTGCCGTCTTAAACCCCTCCCCTCTCTGCATGTGCCATATTTGCCCCAAACAGCTTATATGTGCGATAATTCCCTTCAAACAGCTTATCTGTGTCATCATTGCTCCCAAATAGATTGTTTGTGCCATGATTACTATCTATTAGCCTGGCAAGGGCTACACATCAATCACTGAGGCTCTGGAACTTCAGTGAACCATGGTGAGAGCCATTATCTACAAATGTAGAAAGCTTGGAACAGTGGTGAACCTTTCCAGGAGTGGCCATCTAGGAAAATTCCCCCAAGAACGCATCAACAACTCATCCAAGAAATCACAAAAGAACCCAAACTAACATGTAATGAACGGGAGTTAAGGTGAGTTTTCTCAACTCCACAATAAGGAAAAGATTTGAAAAGAGAGTTGCAAGGCGAAAACACTGCAGACCAAAAAAGAACAGAAAAGCTCACCTCACATTTACCAAAAACATCTTGATGACCCCAAGACTTTTGGGATAATATTCTGTAGACTGATAAGTCAAAAGTGGAGCTTTTTGGAAGACATGGGTGAATAAGAGGTGTGTACCTGCATTTAGAAACACTGAGTAGATTTGTTTGGTGGTGGAAAAAAAGAGTAACTGCTGACTTACTTAAATCGCATACAGGCGTGTGATTTAACCTAAAACTATAAACCATATGGTTGCATAGTGTGATGAATCATATACTCTTGAAAATAACAGTCAACCACAGAATAAATGCTTGAACACATACCACATGTATTTGATACAGTATGTGCTTGATAGCAGGCTGTTATGTCTTTATTTAACAATTTAAATAAGCAATGGATAGCAACAGAAATGATCAGTTGGCCTGGCAGGTATTTGTTACACAGTAGTACAGTGTAAGTATGTGTCATTATCTCCATCTAGTGGTTTATTTTTGTTAAGAAATGCTTCAGGAATCAATGTGCAAATCTAAATATTGGTGCATTTCTATTTTAGAGATAAATGTAAGTATTCAGGATGAGCTGCATTAATATATAAATGCAATTCTTTTGTCTTAAAAGAGGGGTTTATTTTCTAAATTTCATGTTGACCCATATTTCCATGCAAACTTCAGTTTCACATAAAGTCAACAAGTGTTACTTGTAAAATACTCAGCTTGTCAGCTTGAACATAGAGATGCATCATCCAAAAATGTGGATATTAATTAACCCCAAAATACTTGTGTGGTTGCATTGAAGTTTAAATGTATTACAACCTGACAATTTCCAAACAACACCACAAACTCTACTGAGTTCTCTTAAAAACAATACATTATGTTTACTTATCCAGCGCCGGCAGATTCTGTCTAGCTTTATGGTCGGTAGATTAAATTTAAAATCACAAACGATAGCAAACTGGTATGGGAGGACTGCTTGGATGGGGATGAGCTGGTCGAGTCAGGAGAAGCCATAGAGCTAATTTTGTATATTTAACGTTTTCCCCTCCACTCCAATTAAGCTTTTGGATCAAATATTTTTTTTTTAAAAAAAGGTAACATAGATTTAAATTTTTGTATGCAAAACATAACATAGCAGCATTGCACATGTACCAACATTAAAATGACAATATAAATAAAATGATATAAAACATATCAACTCGTAAAATAAATTTTAAAAAATACTGAAAGATAACAACTCTTTGAGATAGGAGGAATATTAAAGAGTAACATTCCTATTTCTAACTTATGGGAAATAATTCAGAGGTAGATAGGGTAGATAGGGAGTGAGAAGAGGTAGATAGGGCAGAAGGGAGTGAGAAGGGGTAGATAGGGAGTGAGAAGGGGTAGATATGGAGTCAGAAAGGGTAGATAGGGAGTAGATAGGGAGGGAGAGGGGGTAGATGGGGAGAAGGGAGGGAAAAGGGGTATATAGGGAGTGAGATGGGGTAGATAGGGAGAATGGAGGGGGTAGATAGAAGGGTGGCAAGAATATTGAAATAAAAAGTCAGAATGAGAGAGAGAGAGAGAGAGAGAGAGAGAGAGATTAATGGATTAATGTGTGGATGCATTAATGAATATGTGTAAATAATTTGTGAATGAAAGTGAATGACTTTTTTGTCTATACCTTTAATGCAGAGTTTATATGTAATTTCCAATTCATATATACCTGCAAAGCTGGGTTTTGTGTTATTCTGTTTATCTCTATGCTATGTTTTCATACATTATTTATGTTTAACTGCAAATATAGGATTTGTATATCTTATTCAGTTGATCAATACCTGGAGTGATGTTTCCATGTGTTGTTTATTTGATCTATACCATCAGTGCTGAGTTTACATGTGATTTCCAGTCGATCTATACCTGCAATGCTGGGTTTGTGTGTTCTGTTGGTTTATACCTGCAATGCTATGTTTCCATCTCTTTGAAGTAAAGACCGTGATTGAAACATGATTTCAAAATAACAGCTAAACTGGCAGTTAGTTTTCATTCTTTAATATTAGCCCTTTGCTGCTATATATATAATATATATATATATATATATATATATATATATATATATATTAGACCCTGCTGCCAATATATAGAAATATTACACCCTGCTTCCGATATATATTAATATTAGCCCCTGCTGCGGATACACATAAAAATTATACCCTGCTGCCGATATATATTGATATTAGACCCTGCTGCCAATATATATATAAATATTAGAAAAGTAGCAGCTAGGGATCTCCCTACTGACCTCGAAGCCTTAATCACTTTCCTGACCCTTATTGATACAAAGCTTAGGGAGAGACCCTCTTTCAAGGAACGCCTGAGGAGGCATCCTTTTAGGTTGGCGCCAACCTTGTTCAAAAAGCCACGGCACTGGGTGGGGTCCCCTCCATAGCATTGGGGCAGGGGAGGAGTTCCACTCATGCCTCTGGGAGCCAGTGGTTCAGCTGCAACAGCTGGTGCAGGAACAACATAAGGAGCCGGAGCTATAGGTTGTGCAGGTGGTGGTTCTAAATGCGCTCTACGGTTAAGGAGTGTCTGTACTGCAGCAGCCAACTGGTCCAACCTGTGATCCTGTTGGTCTAACCAGGTAAAGACTGTAGGAACAGGAAGAGTACCAGTACCATCAGGATTCATGGCCCTTTCGTAATGTCAGGGTACCAGTGAATCAGGACGGAGGCAAAAAGGTACTGGTCAAAATGTTTATTTAAATAAAATAATAACAAGAATACAAAACATAAGACAAGCGGGTGGTCGTAGAACAAGCCAAGGTCTGGAGCCAGAACGGGTAGTCATACGAGCCAAGGTCTGGAGTCCAGAAATCCACGTAGTCCAAAAGCAGGCAGGAGTCAGCACCAGAATGGGAGTCAGACAGGCCGGGTCATACACAAGAATCAACCACTGGAAGGAAGCACGCACTCACAGGTCTGGAACCACGAAAGGGCAACCAGCAACTGAACTAGCTGGTTTATATAGTCACAGCCTGCAGGAAGAGGAGGGGTTAGCTGGACATAAAAGTTGGAAGAGGAAGGGGACGCGGCCTAACAAACAGAGAGCCATGAGGAGGAAAGCCAGTGCAGGTAGGCCGAAACCCTGACACATACATAGTGCCATCTTTGTCGCCAAACAGCCCAGCATGAGCCAACATTGTCCCCAAACAACTGAGTGTACGCCATCTTTGTCCCCTAAACACACTACCTGTGCCATCTTTGTCCTCAGTGCTTAAACACCCTGCTTATACCATCTTTGCTTTTTTGACAAATCAATAATACACCTATGATTCACAAACACTTTTACAGTCACTCACTAATTCACTTTCATTCACACAATCTAATTTATTCTTTCACACAAATTATTTACACATATTCATTAATGCATCCACACATTAATCCATTAATTCTCTCTCTCATTCTGACTCTTTATTTCAATATTTTTGCCACCCTACTTTCTCCCTATCTACCCCTCTCCCTCCCTATCTACCCCATCTACCCACTCTCCCTCCCTATCTTCCCATCTACGCTCTCCCTCCTATACTACCCCATCTATCCCGTTCTTGTGATACGACGTCATCCGACCAGCATGCATTAGCCAGCGAAAAGGGTGCACTAACACTCTGGCATCCCCTCTCTGTTCGCTCATGATCTCTCCTCCCGTATTACCCCATCTACCCCTATCTACCTCTCTCCCTACCTATCTACCCCTCCCCCTTCTATCCCTTTCTGACGTCCATATCTACCCCGTCTCACTCCTATCTACTTTCTCACTCCCTATCTAAGCCTATCTACCGTCTTCTCACTCCCTATCTACCCCCTCCTCACTTTCTACCCCTCTCCCCCCTTGAAGTTTACTTACCTCCCTGTTCTATGGCCGCGGTGCAGTGCCTTCACTGCTGAGGGCCATAATATGACGTCATATTCGGCGCTCAGCAATGAAAATGCCAGGCACTGAGCCACACCAGGCAGGGCCTCAGAGAGGAAGAGAGTGAAGAGGTGCCAAACGGTTGCTCGATGCGTCTCTCTGCCTCTGCGTTATTAGCAAGAAAAAACAACGGTAATTCAATGGGGGTACAGGGAGGGCACAGCATGATGTAAGTCATGCTTAAAGCACATCATAAACATGACCCAATGCCTCCCTCACATCGTTATGGTGAACCTTAAGTCTCCAGTTCTCCTCTGTTACACAATGGAGGCAGCTGGGCAAGAGCCTAATAGAGACTTAATGTCATAGAAAAAAGCAGCCACCGGGCCCACTCAGCTGAGCGCTGCAGATTCGCTCATCACAGCGGCAGGAGTGCTTTCCTAGATGCTTGCTTAATTGCAGAGTTGGCTCCTCTCCATCCCACCATGCTGGGACAGGAGCTTTTGCCAGCGTGCAGTGCAGTGAGAGATATTGCGTGGTACAGAGCTAGGGTGACCAACATTCCCTAACCTGCCATGTCAGGGACACTTACTTTCACAACTGAATTGGCACAGCAACATGTGACAATGCTTGACTCCTTCATTATACTATCAAGCCAAATACAGATGGTATATCTCATTCCTCTAACTGCACACTCTCTTTCATTGCTTCTTACGTCTCTACATTCTCACTCATGCTTTCACTCACACACTTACTCTCTCACATGTTATCATGTTCTCTAGCTTATTCAGTCTCCCTCATACTCTCTCTCTTGTCGCAGAAGGAAGGTGCCCAGGACACGTGGTCACCCTAAGGTACGGCGCACCCCCAGTACATCTGCACTCTAGGCTGGCACCTAACTTGCCTACATGTAGCGCCGGTCTTGCATAAGTTAACACCAAAAAGGATCTATTGCAAACATAACTCCACTTCCTCACTGTGGGTTTGTTATTGAGTGCTTTCAAACAAAGGGGATTCTCCACTAATAGTCTTTTGTTGAGTTAGAGTGTTTTCATAGACAAAATCTAACTCTGTTGTTTTGATTTCCTTTTGTTTGTCAGGATCCGGGTAAGTAGGTTGCAGAGAATACCAGGGACTCTGTTTGTACCCAAAGATGCATAGTGACCGGTAGGTAGATACAGACAGGTAAATACAGAAGGTTGGATATTTTCATGGTACAGCACAACTGGAGTAAGCTGGGTTGTACCCAGGTAAGCAGAAGCAGCTGGTTATTTTATTAGCATATAAGGTACTTTTGTTCTGACAAGTGGCCTCTAGTGGTTGCAATTCATATGACACCTGAATAAATACTGATTCAGGGCTGACAAAGTGCAATCCTGACATTGTTTCTAAAAACATGTCAACATTGATGAATTTGTGAGTTTTGCCTCAAAAATTCAACTCAACTACCATCCTGCAACCATTTCTAGTGAATAGACCCAAAAGCACATTTTGTTTTGCCAAATTCGATGTTTATATCAACATAGGTTAAGGAAATACATTGTTACTTATTGTATCTGTTTGTTGAAAGGGCATCTTTTCTCCTTTGTGTCAATAAAACATCTTATGGATCTAATGGATTATTTTTTAAAATTTGTGCCTAGGTCTTTTCTATATTTTAGGTTGAATAAACCAGATCTGGGGATGTCTGCAATATACTTAAGTGTTACAGTGTGAAAAAGGGATGCTTCCTTTCCATAAAATATCTTTGGTTTCCAACCTTCTGCAGAGCACAGAATGTTTTTGAGCTTGCCACTGCTCCTTACTAGGTTGATGGCAAATGAGCTACTCCTACAGTCTAGCATGTGACATGGACCAGGGCTGTCATCAGAAATCTTGGGGCCTAGTACAGGCTTAATGTCTAGGCCTCCATGCCAACTCATGTCATCTAGATTGCCCCACCCATCACTCTACCTTATTAAGATCCTTCCAGATGCACACCTTACGAGAACAGGGGTGAGCCTAGTGTTGGTGTCATCTGGATGAAGTATTTATTTAGCCCTCCACTACAATTAATACACATACATATTAATGGAAACTCACTTTTACACCCACTCACTCTACCACCGTCCACTTACATACACACACATTCTTTTTCCTGTTCCTCCCCTCCCAGGTACCACTAACACTAGGCGCACTGCTCCACTCTAACAACATATGCTGCCACACTAACTCACAATAACATCATACTGACACTCCCACACACATGTTAACACCAAATACCAACACACATATACTAACATACACTTACACATTCTAACTCAATACAGTAACACACACACACATGCTAACATCATATGCTCATAAACACTTTATACACCTTATAGTAACACAGATGCTAACACCATAGACTCATGCATAGGCATGCTAACCCCAAAACACCAATACACACACTCTAACACTATACGTAAATTTACACACATGCTAATGCCATACAGTAAAATACACAAGACCATACACTCACACATGCTATCACCACACTCTTATTTACATACACACACTATCCAACAACATACATTACAGTATACATACATACAAACACACACGACCCCCTTACCTCATTTAGTCCTGTCCCTCGCTGCCTCTCTGCTCGGTGGCGTAACATAAAATGCTGGGGCCCCCCTGCCAGATGTATGGCTGGGCTAACATATACGCATACAGTAACATTCATACTTACCCAGACTAGCATACTCATATACCCTTACACTCACACAACCTACCTTTGTTGGCTCAGGAGGGAGTAGCCCAGTGACCTCAAGGTCCTCACACACTATATCTGAAAGCTGGGAAATTACATCATGTCCCGAATCTAAGACTCAGCTTAAGGAAGAGCAGCCCCCAGCGATGGCCCAGCAGAATGTCGCAAGAGCCTCGTTTACGCCAGTGTCTCTACTATTACACCGGCGTGCATTACTTGACCCTGCTTGGTGCTTTAGTTACTAGGTGCCTGAGAGCCATGCACCTGCCCCAGCACAACACCACAGGGAGCAGGGAGGCCAGGCCGGAAGAAGAGATCTAGATAGTCTTGCAACCTAGCTAAGTTAGCCAATAAGTTTCTTATATAAAAATAAAAAATAAATACCGGTACATACAGATAAAATATCAGATATAAGTAACGACCCAAAGGAGTTTTGTAATAAGGTTAACAATTATACAATGATTAAAAGCCTTATATATTGTATTAGACAGTTCTACCAATTAGGATTGCTGTGTGAGAATTTCTATAAATTACCCTCATTGCAATATAACTGGTTCAGTTACAACTGGTATTTTTTACAAACTACCCTCACTGTATTATAACTGGTTCAGCTATAATAGCTGATAATATACTTTGGGCTTCTATCTTCTCTGTATTAAATTACACTGCTACAATTAGGCTGATGTAAAAGTGTAGCCTGTACTCTATGGGTCACTGATCTACTAATCAACTAATGTGTAGTGACATTTTATGACCAAATGTGGTCTGGGACTGAATCAATAATCCCAAATTTTGAGGCACAATTGTTGTAGAGATTGTTCTCTTTCTATGGCTAGCATGGTGCAACTCTATACCTTGAGAAAAACCCTTTGGCAACTGATTGTAATTCTAAATAAACATTTTTTTCGATAATTTGGATAAATTGTGCCCACAGTAATACCAACAAATTGCAACACATACGTTTTATAAACATTTCTAAAAATATTATTTTTTTTACAAATAAATAGGCCAATGACCATTTGTAGCTTACAGCTTTCATCAACCTCAGCCAGGCTGAGAGTTGTAGTCCACAAAGGCTCTTTTTTATTATGCTTACCCTGCCCTATGTTGTGTTCTGTCCTGCAATGAGTGAGTATGTAATGCAGACTTGTAGCTTCCAAAACCTATACATGTGGGGTATTTCTGTAACCTGGATATACAGCTGACCAAACAGTGAAAAAGTTTTAACGAAAGTGAAAGCATTTTTTAAAACAAAAACCACACAAATACAATAGGCGGAGATTAGTAGCAAAATGGCTGCATGACAAGAGCCTAAATTCTACTAAAATATCACAGGATGTTTGCTTTGCAGAAATATAAACTTTGTGGGTTAAATAGTCTTTTTTTTTCCTTATGTCCCTGCTGCTACAAAAAAGTCAAGCTGTACAGGTATGTCCTAAATGGCACCAGATTGATGATTTTATGGACGCACCTGTATGTCCATAGGGGAGTAAAGAGGTTAAGGGAGGCCTTGCCCTAAGGACATCTATGCATCCTAGGGAACTGTGCAGTTTCAGGCAGTGGCCAGAGTGTGGTAGATGATACTTTACTACATCTATTCTGACAGTGGCTTTTTGAGCAGCCTTTGTTGAGATCCCTGAAAAATAGACTCAAAGACTCCATGGAGTTTTTAAATGTACCCTTTCCAGGAACCTACACAGATGAAAATAGTTTGCACCTAATATGTTGTGCTGATCCTGAGTAAAAACCAGGTCCCTGTCTGAACTCAGTTTGCTCAAAGACTACTCTATCATTGACAGTCTCGAGCAGTAAGATTAATCCCCAGTTCTCATTCCCCTCATCCCATCAGCCCCTTGACATTCATTGTATCCCCTTCCACGAGACCCCCACCCTGATGCAAAGGGCTGGTCCAGGTTGGATGCGTCCTTTTGAGAAGGATTTTGAACCGGCCCAAGGAGCTGGGCACGTAGAGGTGTCACAAAACATTGCATTAAGTGACCCAACTGCGTTCCCGTCTCTCCAGGCCATTAAAGGTGGGGCTGCAGTGTGAGGTAAGGGAGGTAGGAATGTATGTATGTATGTATGTTAGCGTGAGAGTTAATGTATAAGTGTTTGAGTAAGCATGAATGAGTATGTGAGAGAATAAATGTGTGTGTGTAAGTGAGTACGAGAGGGAGTGTGTTAACATGTGTTAGAGTATGTGTGTGTATGCTTGTGTGGGTGTGAGTGTGTAAATAAATGTGCCATTGCATATGTGAATTAGCAGAGGGGGATAAGGGGCTGTACTTGCCCCCTGAGCCAGAAGATGTCAGTTTGAGTTTGTATGTATGTATGTATGTTTAAAAAATAATGTAAGCAAGTGTATAAATAGATTCATACTTCAACCGTACCATGTATTAGAATAAAATAGTTGTAATATGTGTGTACCTGTGACGTGTGTGTGTGTGTAAATGTTTGTGAAAAATAAATGTAAGCAACAACAAAAAAAATGTAAAATGAAGTAATAAACAGAAGCACAGGCCAGGATGCCTGTTGGGCCACTGTATTATGATTGTTCCTCAGGCCAGCGGTTGCCATCCCTCCCGTTATTAACAGTGCACAAATGTTATTCCTTTATGTACTTCTAAGTTGCTGATATTTGTAATCTGGGCTGTGACTCAGGTGGCATTGTATATCATGTATGTTATGTTTTTGAGTAAACTTTATCAAGCAATATGTGGAGATTCTTTTTCAATATGTCTCACAACATTCATATCAAATGTCCACTCATATCATTTTTAGATGACAAATAAATGGACTACTGATGTCTGTAAAATGTATTTAATTTGATTTTTTACACATAAAATTGCTGCTTTATGAGAAACGTGCATATTTATTTGTATTGTGCCTTTGAGAGAGTCATTAACAGTAAGTAGGTACATAAGTAAGTCAGTAGGTAAATAAATAAATGGACCAATGACTTCAATGAACCAAGTGTATGTTGAGAAGTGGAAATAAAGACCTCAAAGGATATGTTAATTTAAAATGTAATGTAGCATTGATAGCATTTAGAATTCAGTTTAATTCAATTTAGCATTCGTGTATTTATTAACTATAGCTTTCACTTTTAACATTCAGTTAGAGAAACTATTTTCAAGGGAGTATTTTACTTTAAGTATATTGTGAGAACAGGAGGTAAATTTAGCAGTTTCCTGTTCTGAAGTTCTGTCCACCCTCAAGCCCCTGTACAAAACCTGCATGAGCAAAACAGTTTCTTCTAAAGGGAAAGAATAATCATTAACATCTTAACTGGAAGTTAAATCTCATTAAGTCCACCTAAGAATAAGCTCAGAATGCGTCATTTTTTATATAGCTGGAATGTTTTTTTCAGAAACCAGTATGACCAGTTGCATGGAGTACTATATAAACTACATGACCAAAACTATGTGGACACTCGTCCTAATTATTGAGTTGAGGAGTTTTTGTCACACCCTTTGCTAATGTGTAAAAAATTCCCAGAAAACAAAAGCATACAGTATGTAAAAAAATACTTTAGCATCCCTCACTACAGAATTCCAAGATGACTCTGGAAGCAACATCAGCACAAGCGCTGTGTGTTAAGCGCTCCATGAAATGGGTTTCCATGTCTGAGCAGCTGCTGCCAAATCCAATGTCACTATGTGCAAGCGCTGGCTGGAGTGGTGTAAAGCACACCACCACTGGACTCTGGAGGAGTGAAAGCATGTTCTCTGGAGTGATGAATCAAACGTCGTTATCTGGAAATCTGATGGATGAATCTGGGTCGGATGGAAGCCAGGAGAACACTACCGAATTTAATTCATAGTGCCTACTGCAAACTTTGGAGGAGGAGGAAAAATGGTCTGGGGCTAGTTTTTAGGGTTTGAGCTAAGCCCCCTAGTTCTAGTATAAGTTAATGCTACAATTTTGCTCCTCCTTGTCTCAGCACGACTGCACACCTGTGCACAATGCAAGGTCCATAAAGACATGGTTTGACAAAACTGGTGTGGAAGAATTCTGTGAGTTTGCTTGTGGAGCCAAGTAACTAGTGACAAAAAGGGCATTATAATTTAGGGCCCTGCAAATCTCAAACAAATCTACCAATGTTAGAAAATAAAACATTATTATTATTATTGTTTTTTAATTGAAAATCAATATAGCTGGTATAATGCCCTGGTCTATTGGAGCCATATCAACACTTCAGAATTGTTTTCGAAAAAAACAGCAAGACTCGGAATACAATTTCTTCAGAATAATAAGAGATCCTCATCCATTAATCATTTTATATATAAAAAAAACAACAGCCAAACAATGATAATAGCAAATAATTTATTGTAATGAATCAACCTTTCTATTGATCAATGGAGTGAGGCAGCAGCCTGCAAGGTTCGACGTTTTTGAACCTCTGAAGACTTTACAAATAGAATTCAAATTGGCAGAAGCGATTTGACTCAACAAAATAGAATCTTTGCAGTATAGTTTAGTCGTTGATACTGTACATTTCCACACATTACAACGTAAAATAGTTTGAATTCATAATTAAATGCTGTGACTGCCGCCATCTCTGAAAATACAGTTCATTCTGTTGCTTTCCTTAGTAATAGTTTGTAAGTAAAATTTTATGGTAAAAATGAAATTATACCGTCAGATGAACTAACAATTTAGATTTTTACTTAAAAACAGCTGTATATCTGTGTATGTATATATACACGAGGGACGTTCAAAAAGTTTTATATTTTCATTTGGAAACGGTGAAGGCGGGAGGAATAGTCATTGGTCCTGTCTTAGCGTGCCATGTGGCTAGTTCTGTCTGGCAAGCCGTTTGCCCTAGTGGTTTAGTATATGATTTTTCACCCTGGAATAAAGATGGCTGCTAAACATATAAATTGCACGATAGAGGAACAGCGTTCTGTCATACGCTTTTTGTGGGCAATAGGTGTGCCAGGAGCACAATGTCATCTTTGCATGTGAGCTCAGTATGGGCATAAAGTTCTTTCTCATAGAGTTTCCATCTTCACCCCAAGTTTGAAAATGGCCGCACTGGTGTAACGGATGCAGAACGCTCCAGACGTCCAGCTACAGCCACGAGAAATGAAGAAAGAACCCTGGAAGTGATTAGCGAAAACATAAGAATAACAGTTGAAGAAGTTGCAGGGAAGCTGAATGCAAGTGTTGGATCTGCCTATGCCGTTCAGTAAAGTGGGTGCCTAAGCAGCTCACAGAGGAGCAGAAGCGTGAGTGCTTAGATGTTTGTTCTTTGGTCATTTGTTTTTTTATGTTTAGTTTGTTTTAAAATAGAGTTAAAAAAAGTGCAGGAACCTTTTGAACATCCCTTGTATATGTCTGAACATCAGCCAAGATTGGCTCTTGGTTTTCATACTTCACATCACGTCTACAAAAGAAGCCTCTGATGTATTGAAACTGTATTAAGCATGGCAGGCTGGCAAGGTGGGCAAAGGACCCCAGGCTGATATAATTTAAATACTGTAGACAATTACGTGAAGCCAGAGTGCTTTATGTATATTCTACATATAGCCATCAGGGTATAAGATGACATTTCCCTGCTGACTGGATCCTTCTGTATCTTTTTTTTTTATCGAAAGGAGCATTTCAATTTAAGAGGGTGACAGTGGCAACACTCCCTTGACAGCGAACCACAGTAACCGCTTCATCCGGTTAAATGGTGGCGCCACCTACGATTATAGAGTTTGTTATGTCTCAGCGAAGTCAACCTTCATCAGATCGGCCCACTTTACTATGAATGAGAAGTCGCGCCCCCTCTGGTCGCCCGGCGTCATAGCCTCCCCACAGGCGGCCAAAGCATGAGCAAGGAGGATCACAGGCTGCCGCTCGGCTTCCCCCACCCCTTCGCTCAGCTCGATGTCGGAACGTTCCGAAGATGACGTCACCGAGCCTCGAATCCCGTGTCGCTCCGCTTCCGAAGGAAAGGAAAAGCAACAAGAAGGAAGAGCAATGGCGACACTGGATCGCAAAGTGCCCAGTCCGGAGGCGTTCCTGGGCAAACCGTGGTCCTCCTGGATCGACGCCGCCAAAATACACTGCTCCGACAGTAAGAACACTGCCCTGCCCGCCTGCCCGTATGCCCTAAAAGCGAGCATTGAGCCCGCACACCCTGCTTTGCCCCGGCCATCTAGATTGATCTATGTAAAATAAAAGTGAGAGAGTGTCCCTTGGTGTCCCCTGTGCTACCCAATGTAGAAATAGACCTGAAGGCAGTCACCACATACAAGGGAAGACCTCCAGGAAGAGGGAGAGACAGCACATCCAGACTGAGAGAGAGTGTGTGGATTTAGTGTGTGTCTATGAGAGAGGCCCATCCTTTAGTGCTGTCTGTGCTGTTTTATCCACTGGGACTCCCTGATGCACGCCTGTGTATTTTCATAAATCCATTGTATATGAAATAAACTGTGGGTGAAGCCTGTCACCTATCCCTTTCTTATCGCGCCCGGGCACTTTGCCTTCCTTATACGACACTTGCGTCGGACATCGCATGTACTCTGCTGTTTACGTTCACTGAAATGCACATCCTGACTTTGGGTTTGCTTTCTTCCCTAGATGTAGATTTAGAAGAGACTGGAAAAGAGGGCGCAAAAAGCAGGGAGGTTATGAGGCTCAATCGAGAAGGTAAGTGACGTTGTGTCGTTGTTCAAGTGTAATGTTCGCGTGACGAGAGCGTCTTGTGTAAGGGGAACTGATGCACAACATTCATGATGCTAATGGGTGGATTTGATATCCATCAATTATTATCATTTTTGAAATATACTGATCCTAGATACGATGAAAACAAGGAAATGCTTATTAACGACACTTTATTGCCTTTGGCTAACTTACGCCAAATGGAAATAATATCATTAAAAATGTCCAGTATATTACAACGTCAGAATCCGGAGGTAATCTATGTGATGCTGTTTTCTTTTTTAGTGATCGGCCGTAAAATTCATTGTACGTTCATAATAATAATCTCCAAACAGGTTATTGTTGTGTGTCCGGCTAAACATATGAACGGTAGCATTGTGTAAAAAAAAAAAATCAATAGTATTCTTTATTGAACATTACATGCAAAATGCCATGTAACCACCATAAATAAATCATGGTCAGTTACTGTGTCGATAAAAGTTAAAGGGACGGTATGCTGCCCCAATAATAAATGCTTATTAAAATACTTTAATATTTTAATAGTATATAAAGTACTTTAATGTGCATTCTTTATCTGCGTAGAAAAAAAACAATGAAGCTCAGGAGCTGCGTAAAGTACCCCCCAGCGCTCTGTGCTTCGCGCCATTTGTGGTTGCTAGGAGCACTGGCAAGAAAGCCCTCTCATTGAAATCGGTGAGAGCACTTTCTGAGTGTGCGTGGTGTTGGGGAGAACCCCTGGAAAGCTCACACCGGCCAGTGCTGGAGGTGAGTGCTGAGCAAAGCATGCGTTCAGCCAAACAAAGGAGCCAGGGTGCAGGATAAAAGGGTTTGGATGAATGCCTGAATGTGTGTTTGGAAACAAAATGTCTTAAATATAATGTAACATTCAGCTGTCACATGGATTAAAGGGCATATTGTGGTTTGGTATACCTCTTATAGATGCAAGTTGAAATTTTTTTAAGACTGCCCATTTAGCACACCTGGCAAATGCCCTGTGAGCCGCTTGGCATTGGCGCCACCTACAGCGCAACGGGTGCTGCAGGGCATGGCCAGCGGCTGGATAAGCCCAGCCGTTTTAAAAGGTTTTTGTGTGCGCGTAAAACCATTGCATGCCGATGTGCATATCCAGCCGTCGGCAGCACTTACATCACCAGACGACCACTGGCCTGAAGGTACCAGGGCCGCCTAGTGATCACCAGTCTGGCCCCATTTTTAAAAGATAGTGTCTTTGCATAATCTGATTTTTGATACCTTGTCTATATATATATATCGAAATGGTCACTCACCATCATGTCGTACCATCATGTCGTACCTAGGCTCGCCAAATGCCATCTTCACAATGATTGGTAACTGGCCATCACAACACTAAATGAATACACTGTGAGTCATGGATTCACTTCTGTTTGTAAGCTATTTATTTGATTATTTGATGGCCTGATATATACCCCTTTCACTGGTTCCCATACTGACGAGCGAAAGCTATTTCTCTAAAATAATTTTTCGTATGAGAAGACATCAAGGCAGTGGGAGCAGGAGTTTTACTGTCAAAGTATGCGCTTACTGGGATCGCCTGGTGTAAACATGTCAGGAACACCTTAAACTCCAATAATTGGAAACGCAGCCTTTTAGAGTGACACGCTAATGCGGTTGTACAATAAACCCCTAGTCGTACGCAGCTGCTATTGAGTTGCCTACCTTGGATCTATAAGTACCCATTAAATAAAATAACTGAAACTGATATAACGTGTAGGGCTGCAACAAGTAATCGATAAAATCGATAATTTTTGATAATGAAAATCATTGCCAACAAATTTCATTATCGATTAGTTGAATCGATTTTTATCGATTATAAAATGAGGGTTTTTTCAGAGCTCTGAAAAATGCCCCTCATTATATAATCGTTTCAGTGACTCACAGCAGCAGCTCCTACTTACCAGTCCCTCCCTGTAATCACTGTGACAACTGGCCCCGCCCCTTCCTTCTCCAGAACCACATGGCTGTGACGCGCATACTTACACTAACTGTAAGTATAACATTAATATTTGGGCTACTGAAAGTTAGGGGAGGCGGGGGTTAATTTAGGGGCAGTTATGGTTAATGGAGTGTTTAGGGGCAGCTATGGTTAATGGGGTATTTAGGGTTAATTTA
>VKOC01021965.1:0-18797 GCA_009364415.1 Spea multiplicata
ACATTATTTTAAATAAAAAAATGTGCATTTTTTTATCCGATTAATCGATTAATCGAAAAAATAATCGGCCAACTAATCGATTTTTAAAATAATCATTAGCCGCAGCCCTAAATAAATATATATAAATAAGATGCCATAATACCAGAGTGTTGCAGTATGCTATGATACCTTTTTATTGGGCTAACGTAATACTTAAAAGACAAGCTTTCAAAAGTTTTCCTCTCTTTCTCTTTCTTAAAAGTTTTTCTTTAAAGTTTACAAATAAAGTGCAGCAGCAGAGACAAGAATGGAAATTGTGCCCATCCAGCTATTTCTTTACAGGGGTTATTTTATTTACACTGTCCTTACGCACACCTGCCCATAAACACACATATACACATACACTGCCCTTACACATGACTGCCCATACATACTGCCTTTACAAATACTTGCCCATAAACACACATATACACACACGCTGCGCCTTTCCATACACACTGCTTTTAGAAACACCTGCCCATAAACACACATATACACATAAACTGCCCTTACACATGACTGCCCATACATGCAGCCTTTACACATATACACATACAATGCCCTTACACACACACACACTAGTCCATAAACAAACATGCAGTATCTTACAAAAGTCTGTGGCCTTCTTATCGAGTACACCCCTCACATATTTTATTATATCTTTTCATGTGACAGCACTGAAGAAATGACACTCTGCTACAATGTAAGCTTGATAGCATGGGAGGTAGAGGCAATGGCAATTGATGGACGAAAATTAGCCGCAGCTGCTTCAAAAGGAATGGAATGGCCGTCTTGTTAGTAGCCTTGGCTACTGCTGCGTCTACTTTAGGGACTTCCCAGGCCAGGAGTCTGTGGCTTTCTTATCGAACGGGTACAGCTTCTTTATTCTGTTTGATGTAAGAAGTCTTCTGGATCCTTCCATTGCTCTGAGATGATAGCCCATAGGGAATCATGAATAGGGAAGATCTTCGGTTTCTTGGAATGACCTTGAAAAGGATCCAGTTTTGTTTATGGTACCGCATCCTGCAGGTTTAAGGTTGATCTGACCACTGAGATGAGCTTCCCGTTTTTTTCTACTGGGAAGAAGAAATAGTCCGCTTTAATTTCCCTTCCTTATCCGAAGATGGAGAGACATTGGCTTGGAAATCAATATCCGTGTATGAACTCGGGTATTTATCTGGAACACCTGGGGAGAAAGGTATTGTCTATGGGAGGGTTCCGGCTGGGGAATGGCCGCATGAGAGATGTTGGCCATAGCTAGGAAACAGTCAAAAGTGGACTGTAGCTCCTCTTTTAACCAGGAGGCAAATTCAGCAGTGGGTGCTTCCTTAGCACTGGTGCAAGAGTTGCACAACTTAGCTGAGGGATCATGCAGAGTCTTTTTGCAGGAAGAGTAGGCTTTATGTTTAGCTTTCCCTGTAGTTTTCCTAGGAGGGGAATTCACTGCAGGATTCTCTGGATTTTATCAGACATATCTGAAACAAATTAACATAGGGAAATGAGTGTACAAACAGAGGCTCTAAACCAAGGGAAAAAAGCACTTAGCTTGAAAATCTTGGCACATACTTGAGAAAAGGCAACATAATGCCTCGTGCACTAACAGGTACAGAAGGACTCTAAAGGATGCAGCAAGCCATGAAGCAGCAGCAAGAAAAGGAAAGATTTTACCCATCTGGCGGTGAGCCAAATAAGGTAAGAGAGAGGGGTCTTGTCTCTGCTGCAACCTGCTGCTGTGGTTCCCTGGATCCACCGAAGGACCTCTGCCAGGAACTCAAACAACAGATACCCCCCTGGGGCTCCAAAGAAAATTAAAAAAAGAAGGGAGCATAACAAACATGCCTCTTACCTGAGTAGGGCAGGAAACAACACTGGGGAGGAAAGGGGAGGTCCACTTTTTTATAGGTTTTCCTGCCCTATCTGGTAGGCGGATCCATCTCTCCATCTGTGCCACCTGGAATGGCAAGGAAAAAACACTGCTTACAAGCTCACTACCTAGGTTTCTATATATGAGATATGTGTAAAAAATACATTTAACGTATTGTGTGTATCTTTGAAGGGATTGGCATAATTATCACCAGCTGTAATTTGGAGTTTCAGATTTTGCATGATCTTTGGCACACCTTTGAACATACTTCATCTTATTTTAAGTGGCGTAATGCATTAAAAGAGATAAAACAATCACCATTGTATCTCAATTTTATATTTTATTTTTATTGCAATCTTTGCAAGGATAGTCATTCATTTGCTAGCGATTGACATTATGATACAACCCAAAGTGTAGCACACAAAGCTGAAATTCATATTTGTGGGTTATATTGCATTGCATCACAGTATTGTGTAAAAACCTGGCAGTCTTTCCATTCGCACATCTGGTAGGTGTGGATGGCTCTCATTGTAGCATGTTGTTCTATTAATGATATGCCAAAGTCCCGGCAATAGATTCCAATGCCAGCAATTTGATTGCTGCCAGATTAAATGCACATCCCTTCAGAGATGACTCAAATTTTGAGAAAATGAACAGAAGCAATGCAGATCTTTAGGAATACATTTTTTTTTTAAAAAACTCTTTCAAGTTATGTTCATACACAGTAATAAAGGATTTATGTGAATATGAAAAATATTTGATTTAGATAAATGGTATAGAAAGATATAAATGTAATGCACTTTTCATATTATGGATACATACATGTATTATCATTAGAGGGGCAGTATGCAATTTATATTTTCCTTGAAGATATTTGGGAGAGACTTGTTTTTTTTTTTTTTTTTTCCTTAAGGCATTTTTTTCAAATAAAAAAAATAGGAAAAGAAGAACCATAACTGACATGGATTTGCTTATGTTTGGTTGACTTAATTTACAATATATATTTATGATAAACAGAAATAAACTCAACAAAATTAGTAGAGATTAGAAGATCCAATAAGCCAAGATAAAAGAGACTTAAGGACGAGGAGGTGAGACAAGAGATCCGTATAGGTGGGATGAGAGGTGCGGGTGTTAGGTGGGAATACCTCCAGATCATAGGAAAGTGCCTATCTAGAGTCACCTTCAACATCAGCAAAAGAGAAAATGTTCATTGTAATTCACCTTGCATGGATTTGGTTTGTTGTCTCCACATCTAATCCAAAAAAGTACACAGCAGGGCAAATTCCTCAATCCAGGTGTCCCAAACTTGCTGGAATAACCGTGAGGACTCACAAATGAGGGCTGTGATTTTCTCCATACTGATGATGTGAGAAATTTTGGAGTCAAGAAGCTGGATGGTGGGGATGACGGTCTTCCAATTTTGTGCAATCGCCAGCATGAAGGCGATGCATACTCCTTAGTCAGTGGATGGGATTGTCCAGGATATCAGAGGGATTTTTTTGGCAAAGACGAGCTGTTTCTTGGTTTCTTGTCCATGGTCCTTGGTTCAAGGTTACCTTGAGGGCTGTGCTCAACTTGCCAAAAAAGTAAAACCACAAAGGCTTGTGTCAGGGTTTTCACCCTTCCTCCGCTCTACTCCTTGCTTGTTGGTGACTCTGTTAACGGGTCACACACTTACCTGATTAACTGCTAATTAGCAAGCCTCTTTCTTACTGTGCTTTGGATGTTTAGCTGCAATGGTTGAGTGCCTCTCTGCTCTTGCATGGTTTCTGACCTCCAAGTGTGTTCCCGTATTGTATCCTGTATTCTCGCATATGACTCTGGCTTGGCTGACCTCTCTCTCTGGTTCCTGATCCTGACCACAGTTCTTGAAACTAAGCCGGGAGAGTGCAGGGAACATGTGATGCAGTCTGGAGGGAGCCAAGTGCCAGCACAATAATACTTTGAAGCAATTTTCCTGTATAGGGGTGCAAGTATTTGTGCAAAGTCCAGCTATCTTTGTAGGTTTCAGCATACTCAGGTGGGTCAAGTACTTAGTCCAAGTCACTGTCCCATTTATGTTCATATGATGGTGAGGTAGGTAATGTAACATTATGTGGAAGTACAGCTGAGAAATGTCCCCTTTTGGGGTTATTGACATACCCTTTATTAAAGGTTGTTTTCCTCATCAGGAATTGTTTGAGGAAAAAATGGAAGCAGTGTGAAATTTGGTAGACTCTGAAAAGATCTGTTGTTAGCATGTGCTGGGGCATGTACCGGGGTTATGGGTTTGTTCCTATTTAGAAGGTCTGCTATAGTTAATAGTCCTTTAATCACCCGCCCTTGAAAGGGACAGGTGTGCCGGGAAATCTGGCTTCTGAAAAAGTGGAGTTAGTAAGGTTAAGAGAAAACCAGAGTGCAAGTGAATGTTAGAGAGTGGAGCTATTGTTGATGTCCAGTTTATTTAATTTAGAGTGTCACATTATGCTCTTGAGATTCATCCTGTAGCACAAACCTGACTCCAGTTGGACCCTTTTGTGACGGACCGACCAGGGACCTCAGGTTGTCCCTCTCCGGCAAGAGCGACTTCTCCCTTCAGGACAATAATTCCTTATCGCTATCCAGTACCCAAATAACTAGGCAAGACTAGTCTTTAGGTACAACAAGAGCAGAACTGATTTATTTTAGACACAGACGGCTGGATATATCCAGCAAAACACACATTAACATAAAACAAGATACTGGGATACAAACCGTCCCTTAATCTGGGGACAACAGGGGCAGTAAAGGGATTAACACTACAAAAGGACACAGACACCGCTAAAATAAGGAATACACATTGTCTTGATGAGATTATCTCCCAGACGTTAGTGTCCTGTGTGTAAATGGTTAGGAAATAAGGCACTAATAAAATACATTTTTATTAATAACACACAAAAGGGCTTCATATCACTGGATAACATTAACTGAGGGGTAGGGTGAGTCTAGAAACCGTCACAGTCCCAAAATGCTCCACAGTCTTTAGAGTTTATGATTTGGATAACGTGACACTCCTTACCAGGGCCCATAGTAGGAAGGAGGCTGGCACTCAGTCCCCTCCAGGAGCCCATGGCACGGAGGCTTCTGGGACACCGTCTAAGAGGGATTAGATTAGATTTATATGAGTATTGCAATTGCAATTTGTGCTGCATTACAATATGTTGAAAGGAAAGCTATTGACAGGCCACCTGTAGACTTTGGCTTGTCAAGAATTGTTTTGGAGAACCTGATTTTTTGCCCTTGCCATATGAACATTCATATTGCTCTCAGTCTATGTCGGGATTAGAATTTAAAAGTGATTCAATTGAACTGTTTACTACAAATGTATTTCCATTGCTGTAGAGGAAGTCCATGTGCTTTATCTTTGAATTGGTTTCACCAGCTGAGAAGTAATGTTTTTGCATGGTGCCTGGAAATGTTATTCTTCTATTTCAGGCATTTTAGGTATACTTTAAGATACTGTTTCCATCAATACAGGTATGGCCATAAGAAAGAAAGAAAGAAAGAAAGAACATTTTATTTTAGATTTGTGATTAGAGGTGTGACTGGGGGTGGAGCCTTATAGAGGCTTTTTATGTATATTGGAGAATTTGTTTTTGCATTTTATAATTAAACAAAAATACATCTTTAATTTGATTTACGCTTTGTAATTTGTAAAAACGTCCCCTTCTACCACAGTTCCCCGTGACTGTTATGGCTGTAGAACTCTGTAATACAAGCACAGGCAGCTTTTGACAGAGGTGTACAGAGGTGCAAAACGTTAAGTGCTGTGGGAGATGTGTTTTCTGCACTAAGGGGTTTCTAATTTAGATTTATTGCCATTTGTGAGTGCTGACTGCAAATCTCATTTTTTTCTGATATTCAAATTGGGAAGTTGGAAGACCCGCAAGCAGTTTAGGCACCCTGGATATTCAATAACTGCAGATGGAGCACACATACCAAAAGCTGAATAGAATCACACCCACTGATTTGAAGCTTCTACAAAATAAGGGCATCAGGTAAAGGAAGAAGGACGGCATAATTTGGGTCCTAAAAAGGTGTGGTCCGTGATAAAGAGGGTACTTTTAGAGGAATGTAACACTGGAATAGAGTGGTTAAATGTAACTCACGAGTGGAGTTTTTGGATAGTAGGGTAAAGCTTAATATTTGCTGTATAGTTCTACCAATATTGTCCCTAGTTCTTTCATGTCATCACTAATTGTAATCACAATGTGCTCCATTCCATTGTTAATATTAACTTATTCAGGTGGTTGGTAGGTGAGTTTGTAGAAAGAAGCCAATGCCATCAGGGAATACCGTCTCCATACTGATCACTGTAGATTGGCAACACCCTAGAAGAGCTGCAGTTTTGCAGATGCTCTGACCCAATCGTCTAGCCATCACAATTTTGCCCTTGTCAAAGTTGCTCAAATCCTTACGTTTGCCCATTTTTCCTGCTTCTTACACATCAACTTTGAGGACAAAATGTTTACTTGCTGCCTTATATATCCCACCGACAGGTGCCATGATAACAAGATTATTAGTGTTACTTACTTCACCTGTCACTGGTCATAATATTATGGCTGAGTGGTGTATTTGAATATTGAATTATATAGTGCAATCATATTCAATGGTCCTGCTCAAAGAGGTTTAAAATCTGGAAGATATTATCCACACTTTATTGTCTTTAGCGTTGATAACCATATGATAAATCACCTTTATCTTGATTTCCCCTATTATTAATACAAATAATACATATGCTAACATCAATCGTTATCATACCTGGGAACTTTTGGGCTCTGGCTACCTTCCGTTTAGGGATGCGGCCAGGACTGCACACTGACGTGTCCCACTGATGTAAGTGAGAGGTCCCAGTGACATCGGTGGGCGGTCCTGGTGACATCGGTGGGCATACCCCTCCAGTGCACTGATTTTATGCTCAGGCTTGTTCCAGGGCTGAATATGGCTTTCAACAGAGGCACACCAAGCTTTGGATGGTGAAGGACATTCTGTTAATGCCCCATTTATTCTCAGAGATATCAGCTGGGCGGGGGGGTGTTTTGGGGAGGGTTGAAAAGCTAGTTAAGCTGCCTCAAGGGAGAGGAAATGCTGCATTTGTTTTTAGAGGGGACTCCATAACCCAATATTTTAATTGGCACTTTGTTAGTCATAATCTTATGTTTCGGCCTGTTATTGTGTTTGCTTAACCTTCCTTAAATGTATCCTATGGGTATGCTCAGAGGTACATTGTAGAGCCCTGCACAGGACTGCTTTTTTAATTCCACTCCCACCCGCTCCCACTGATTTTTTGTCCGATCCTGCCTGCTCCCTCAATGTGTGTGTTCCACTCCCGCCGGCTCCCGCAACATGTGTGTCCAATCCCGCCCACTTCTGCCACATATGTGGTCAATCCTACCTACTCCCGCCACATATGTGGTCAATCACGCCCGCCTCCTTACCTGAACTGCAGATTTCCCGCACAGTCCCGCAAGGCTTCCTACGCGCTGCTTCCTCACAGCATCTCTTCTCTTGTTCCGCCAATAGAATGTTCTGTTTGAAGCATTTTATACGTTGCTATGGTGATACTTTACAAATACCAGTATCGCTTCTTTTTATACAGTACTATATACAGTGTGTATTGAATGCCATCGAATGTTGAACCCTCATGGAGGAGGTCAATTGGACCAATGAGGCTCTTGTGGCAGCCTTCCTGAATGGCATCTCTGACCGTCTGAAGCATGAGATTAAGGCCAGGGGCTTTCCGCCAGATATGGAGGGTATTATCTTTGTGGTGCAGATTGACCTCAGGCTCAGAGGGAGAGACAAGGACAAAGAAAGATGGGTAGCTGGCTATATGTTTGGCCCCTTAGTTTATTTCTCCAACTCCGCAGGTTTCTCCTGAGGAACCGATGCAGCTTGATGCCACCCAACTAACTGAGAAAAATGATCAGAATAATGCAAGGTTTATAGAAGATGTGACAACAAAATCCAAGTTACAATTGATATCCACAGATCTGTCCACATTTTTTCAGTTCTGGCTTTTACACACTGATTGCAGACAACCTAACATGTTTCCTCTGATAGCTTTTTCCGAGGTGTGTATGTATAACATATAAATGAATGGAAACCTACCCATAAAAATAAAACAAAAAAGAAGAGAAAAAAAAGAGGAGATGCGATCCCTTGAATTTATAGTATATGTTATGTACCTGCACATGCGGCTCTCCTCTTCCCTGCCTTCTGCTCAATGAAGGGGTAGACCTTACTCTACCTCGCAACCATTCCAGTACAGGCCCCATCGCAGCTGCTATCCCTGTAGTTAGGCCACTGCATATCAATCAAAGGCAATCCACTGGGCTTGTGCGCAGTGTAACTGTCTTTTATTTTGTCCTTAAACCTGTTCCTGAATAATTTATAGACATGTCTATTATTCTTCTTTGATAAATAAATATTGTTAACAAAACCAGGCAATCTACTGGGCTTGTGCATCCTCACAGCGTTCCTGAGTACTCGCTTATGCCTATCCAATCTGGTGTGCAACGTAGTCGTAAAGCATGGGAGCATTTTGAGACTGCAGGAGATGGGTGTTGTGTCATAAGGTAGTGAGCTGGGGTAAGGTGAAATGACATTTTACTTATTATGGGAAGAATCAACAACCACGTACACATAACAAGCTTTGCTTCAGGGGAAAACTGAAGGCATTGGCGACAACAGCGATCCCACAACAGCCGCCAACAGCAGCAGCTGCCAGAGCAAAGGGAGTAGTGAGGCCTCAGCCTTCTTGAGGAGTGTGACTGATTGCCAGAGACAGGAAGGGCACAGATATTCACTGCATCAGTCTACCCTAGAAAACTTTGAGGCTTTTCATTTAAGGGAGATATGAAACCAACAGTCAAATAAGGTGACACAACTGCTTGGTGAGCTTATCTCTGTTGGAGGTGCATTCTTCTCTGTGATTAAGGGGGAGCCCTTCAGGCAGCTGCTAGAGGCTCTCGTTCCCCACTACTGCCTCATCTGTGGCAACAACTTCTGCAGGACTGTAGTGCCATCCATTTACAAGTATTGTGTGTCATTGTTATAGGCTGTCCAAGGCAGCCATCCATTTTACACATCTCTCCTTACCTGGTTGAGCAGATGATGGTTGAAAGCCAATCTTCCCAAATTAGGCTACCTAACACTCAATATCCAAACTATTGAGGTCTAGTGCTTCTGTCATCTTCCTTACTTTAAGTCATCATTTGTTGTTAATTTTGTTAAGTTCAGACCTGCTCTACGGGGCAGCATGTGCCTCTCATCTGCCAGTGCCTGACTGCCTAGACCAGTGCCCTACTACTAGTATTGCTGCACCTATTTGACTGTACTTACTCTGTGTGAACCTTTTTTAAATTTCTATAACTTTGTGGAAATTTGATCCTGGTTCATGGGGCTGCATGTGCCTATCTGCTCTTGTCTGCCTGCACAGGCCCAGTGCCTTACTACTACTGCTGCTGCACCTCTACCTTCTGGAGAAACATTTAAAAAAAAATATATAAAGAAAGAGTCCAGAAGGGGTTAGGAACCTCAGCTTTGGGAAAGCCCCTCGAATGTTGTTCAGAATCAAGAATGGCTCTGACAAAATTTGGGGCCTAACGGCCAGGAAATTAAGTTTGTTCCCCGGAAACGAAGTTCCAAAACAGTTTAGGCTCCAGTTCCTGCTGCCATATGGGTGGAGAGGGATATATGTGGTCCATTGCATCCTTGACTCTACAAGGTAACATCCAGTACCTAATCCACTGGTAGGGGTTCGGCCTAGAGGAACGTTTCTAGGTTCCAGTGGCTCGTATCCACGTCCCCTGTTTTGGTGCTTAAATTCCATTACCAAAGGTCACCCCTATGGGAGAGGTACTGTCACCTACTCATTTTCATAGCCCAGCTGGTACTGCACGGTCTGCTCCTCCGGCCACATCATCAGGTGTCCAATGCCCTCCGGACATTCATCTGCTACTTTTCTCCTCCTGATCCAGCTCACTCCAACTACGCACAGCCATCACAAGCGCCACTGCGATAGGATTTTGTCTCGCGCAAGATGGCAACATCTTTAAAAAAATAAACACGTTTCCAAGAGGGTCTCTCCAGATCCTCCTAAGAACTCAGGTACTGCATTCAACCATGCAAGTCAACGGAGCCCAGCTTTCTAATCCCAACGTGATTAGTAAAATAAATGTAAAAAACTAATAAACAATAGTTGCATTTTTTTAAAAAAAAATGGTAACATGTAAAAATAACTCCCCACTTATGTCACCATCAGGGAAACCTTCCAATTCCAACAAAATGTAAAAAAACAAAAAAGAAACAAACATACCGTATTTGCTCTATTATACGACGACCCCCCAAAATCTGAATATTAACTTAGGAAAAAAAGAAAAAGCCTAAATATAAAGACGACCCTAAAGGAAAAAGTTTTTGCCAAGTAAAGTTAATTCATGTAAACTATTTTTTTTTAATAAAAGCTATGATTGAGAAAAATATTTTTTTTTCCTTGTATTTTCCAACCTGTCCCCCATTTACGCACATCTGCCCCCAGGCTTGCCACTCCAATATGGCACTGTGCCCCATGATATGCCTTTTGACCCCCTATATGCCAATCTGCCTCCAGAAATGCCTTATACCCCTATATCCCATTCTGGCATTTAGGGGGTTAAAATGCATATTATGGGGCAGAGTGGCATATAGGGAGGTATAAGGCATTCCAGGAGGCAGAGTGGCATTAAGGGAGTTAAAAGGCGTTGTATAGAGCACTCTGCCTCCAGAAATGCCTTATACCCCTATATGCCACTTTGGCATTTAGGGGGTTAAAAGGCATATTTTGGGGCAGAGTGGCATATAGGGAGGTATTAGGCATTATTAGGCAGAGTGCTCTATTAAATGCCCCCTTAACGCCACTCTGCCTCCTGAAATGCCTTATACCTCCCTATATGCCACTCTGCTCCATAATATGCCTTTTAACCCCCTAAATGCCAGAGTAGCATATAAGGGTATAAGGCATTCCAGAAATCCCTAGTGCCCCCATTTAACTAACACAACACATACACACACACACACACACACACACACACACATACACACACACTTACTTACCGGTGCCTCCACTTTCCTGCTGTATTGCCGGGGCAGCGGGTTGACGTCTCCTTCTGCTACAGCCGGAAGGAGGTGGAGTTGGCAGCGGGGAACTCTGATCTCTGACAGTCGGGGAAGGTCTGCGCGACGGATGCAGACAACCTCCGCTGCTACACCTCCTTCCAGCTGCAGCGGACGTTCTCTACGCGGATCGCGTAGACTTCAACCCACTGCCCCGGCAATACAGCAGGAAGCACCGGTAAGTGTGTGTGTGGGGGGGGTGTTAAATGGGGGGAAGACAGGAGGATCCAGGTCCCCTGCAGCGGTGCGGGGGATCTGGATCTTAGTCTCATAATCAGACCTCTATTTGAGGTCTGATTAGAAGCATTTGCTCTGAAAAAAACCTTGTCTTATAATCGAGCAAATACGGTGTATATAAATATATATATATATATATCGAGCAAATACGGTAGTTTAGTTTTAAAAAATGTATGATTTGATGGGGTAAATTGAATTAGTTAACATCCAGTTGCCCGGATAGTCCATCGACATTCTGGTTTTGTCTCCCAGGGTGGTATTGTACACCTGTTGAGAAATGTTAGATAAAGAAGATCCAAGTCCGATAAACTATACCGGAATAAGCAAATTAAAACAGGAAATCTTAATAAAACAACAAGAAAAAAATGATAAGGCAATACTGTTCTATAAACAAAGATGGTAGAATTACAGTTATGGAGTTGACAAACTACTTCCTAACAAATTAAAAAAAGGAAAAAAAAGAAATAATGTAAAAAAATTGCCTCCGTCAGAAATTAGTAATGCTTTCAAAGAAGATTACGAAATATTATATAACTTACAAGGATCTCATCATACTAAAAAAGAAATTAATGAATTCCTTTACAAATTAAATCTTCCCACAGTAAAAGAGGACAAACTGAAAGAATTGAATAATCCCTTGATTCTGGCGAAATTAAAAAATACAATCTTAAGTCTTAAATAAAGTTCCTAGTTCATTCAATGAAATAACAGCAGAGAAAGAGATACTTTCTGAGCTACTATTATTTCTATACTTATTTCTTTTTTGAAAATTCTGACAGAAAGACTAAAGAAAACCCTTCCAGAGCTTGCACACATAGATTTAAACGGGTTTTATCCCTAAGTGATATACGTCCGATAATACACAGAAGATCATCAATATTACAAGTAACATCAACCCTAAAAAGTTACACACATACCTATCAGAAACTTTAAAAGCTTTTGGTATTTCAGGTACTTTTTAAAAGAATGTTATGGCTCTATATATAAACCCAACAGCAAAAATTGTGGGCCCTTTGTTAGACTCAAACTGGTTTACTATTAGCAACATTACTAGACAGGGCTGCCCACTTGCCCTAATTTTATATGCTCCATATAACCTCTAGCGGTTATGATAAAGAACACCCTTGATATCTATGGAGTTAAAGATATCACTATACACAGATTACATAATATTAACTTTAACTAATCCAGAGTCCTCAATCCCCTCTCTCTTAGAGAGAATCAAAGAATATAGTCTTTATTGAAATTATAAATTAAATATTAATAAAACTAAAACAATCTCAATGTTTTCATCTACAGACCAAAAGAACTTCTTGAAGAGTTTAATGAAAGATAATTGGGACACTCAAGTAATTGATAATCTGGGAATTATATGAAGAAGAATACAGAAGGGCTAATTAAAGAAAATTATTCAACCTTGTTTCAAGAGATAAAATATAAACTGTATGAATGGAAAGGTTTGGAAATCTCCTGGCTAGGTAGAAAAAATGCCATAAGTGCATATATAAATCTAAAATTGCTATATAACTTTAGAGCTATACCTCTAAGAGTTCCATATAAAATTCTATCAGCCTATCAGAAGGCCATATCCCGATATTTATGGTAGAACAAAAAAAAACAAGAATAGCGCATATCTTAATCAAAAACATAAATTAGTGGGGTGTCTCTATGGTCGATATTCATCATTTATATGTATGTAGGTAGTGTGTACCGTGCTCTGACACCCAACTACCACCTAGACCCACCAATTAAGGACACGGAGACTGAATTGGATAAAACAGGCCACACCACACTTTAGTAACAAAACATCAACAACAACACCGTGTTGGCCTTAAAACACAAGCATAAATTAACATAAACAACCAAAGAACAAAAGTATAAATAACAATAAATACCAATATACAAATATACATATCAACAGCATGATAAACTTCAAACATATCCAACACAGTAACTGAAAATAACCCCGTCCTTGCCAGCCGATGACCACCGTACAATCCAAATGCCCAAGATAGCCCCAAAACGCACTGACCCGGCAGCATCCGTGTAAAGATGCAGCTGGGCAGTAGAAACCAAGGGTGCCTGCCAATACAACTGACCATTGTAGGTTTCCAAGAAGGACCCCCACACAGCCAAATCATCCTGTAAGGAATGGGTGAGCTGTATAAAATGGCAGGGCCCAACCACACCCGCCACCGCCATCTACCCATAGGCAAAATCCGACAAGCAAAGTTCTATTTCCCCAGTAGTGACTGCAGCTGGCAAAGCTGGATCTTCCGCGTACCCCTTACCCTGGCAACAAAACCTTTCAAATCCGACAGCTTATCAGCAGGCAACCGACACTCCACAAAATCGATCTTAATTCCAAGAAAACTAAGGCACATTGTCTGCCCCTTCGTCTTATCCGGAGCAAGGGGCACCACAAAACACCGCATCACAGCCTGCACAGTTTGCAAGAGGTGAAGATAATCCCCAGAGCCCCCAGCCCCAACATATAAAAAATCATCCAGGCCATACCCTCCTCCATCCGCACCACCCACTCCAAATAATATATTATATATATAAACAAAATATATATATATATACAAGATATAGGGAGGCTCATATCAACATAAAACTAACCTCCGAATTGGCACTCCAGTAAGTAATGACAGCCCGGGAAGCAAGTGAAAAGCTGCCTCGATATCTGTTTTCGCCAGCAGGGCTCCCCGACCGGCCGCCAGAACCATCCGAACCGCCTTATCAAACGACGTATACTCAACTTTGCACAACTCAGCCTAAATAGCATCATTAACCCACAAACCCCCGTGGGTATGACAAATGATGAATTAACCGAAACTTCCCCAGCTCCTTCTTAGGAACCAGCCCCAAGGGGTGACACCCTCAAATTTCCCAACGGCGGAACCTTACGCAATTTATCCCTAACAACATCCGGAAACTCCTCAACCAAGTGTAAATTCCTAAACACAACAGAAGCAGGGCCCTCTACAAACGGGATCCAAAACCCCTCTGAGAAACCCCTCAACAAAACATCCGTTGCCTTCCAGTCCTTATACCAGCTTAGCCATGGGTGCATCGTGATGACGTCCACCGGCGTCCTCGCCTTTTAATCCAAAATCAGCTCGCTCACCACCCTTAGCCCGCTTGAAGCAGCGGGCGTGAGGGTGGGCTCCACCGCAACCGGAGCATTCGTGCTTAAAATGGCACAACGCCCCCCACTTACACTGCACGTTATTGAACTAACCCTCATTGAGCAACACCCTGGCCGCCGCTGACCGACCGGAGAGGGCATGGCACCTAATTCCCCCCCCCCGGCCCCCCAAGAAAGGATGAAAAAAACCCTTGATGAGTAGCTGGCCGAGTCATAATGGCCAACCACAGACCGATATCCATCAGGTCCCAACCGATTTACGGCCGCACCGCCAGACGCTGGCGGAACTACTCATCATACCGCCACCAGCCCCCCATAAGTCCTACGCACATTCCAAATGAGATCTTGATAAGTGAAAAGTGCCGAACACTTCTCAGGGCACTTCTCACCTATCACACTCGCCAGAATTGAGAAGGTACGAATACAATTACCAAAGGTGTTAGGAAACCGCCTGTACCTATATTTCTCCTTTTCCTTCTCCTTATCCCCGTCCTTCCCTTGTAGAGGAGCCTCCTCCAACGGCAAAAGGGAGAAAATCTGAAGGAATTCAACGACAAATTTACACTATAATGGCTTTATTTGGAACAGTGAAAGAGTTTGACCCTGAAACTAATAACTGGATTTCCTGAACTGAAAGGTTAGAGCAATATTTACTTTCTAATGACATTGGAGATGCTAAGTGCGTTGCAGTCTGTCTCATAACTATTGGTGCTAAAACATATTTTAAGACAAGACAGGAGGCGTCCTATTTTGCATACTTTCCTTTACTACCCCCCTAACAGCAGCAAAGAAAGAGTTAACGAATACAAAGAAAACAACCAAAAAAACTGCAAACAGAGGGTATATAAACCCTAGCCAATCCCTCCTCTTCCTCTTTCTTTGCTACTCACCGTAGCTACAGATTTTCTCCATATTGATATTTCGATTTTATTGATTTATTGATTTTTTATTTTGACTTATTAATTGATTGATTTTCGTTGTCTCCTCTCTCTGGCTGGCGTTGAGTCCTCGTTTGGGGCCCACTCGGTCCGGGGCGCAGCGGCTTCAGGTGCCCTTCGGGCTGGTGGGGCTCTGAGCGATATTTTGCAGGCGGCGGACTGGTCTCACGCGACCACCTTTCGCACCTTTTATTTTCGCCCTTTGCCCTGGGTTGGTGTTGGGTGTTAAAACTGCAAAATAGGAAGCCTCTTGTCTTGCCTTAAAATTGGAAATTATTCTAGCCTTGGTGCCCGAATAATTATAATTTTAATAAAGACACGAGGCGAGTATTTTCCTTCCCTTCCCTCCCTGTTAGCAACATATTCCAGGGGTAAGTGGTAATATTATGTTGTTTTTCTTTTTCCTGTCATGCAATGTGCATTTGCTTGTTTGCTATTTTATTGCATATGTTGTTATGTTTGTCGGCCCTTTGCCCTTTTCTGGGATGTGGTCCTGTTACGTTTTTTGTACTGGTGTAGAGCACAATAATGTTTTGTGGCGGTATTGCATGTTTATTTATTTATTTACTTATTGTTTTTGTATTCTATAAAATGAAAGTCTACATCAAACCTTTTGAAATGAAGTATTTTTAATATGTTCATATGTATTTTTAATTCACGATCGCACCACTTATTTAATTTTGTTTGTTTAATATTATATATTGTGAAATATTTTTGATGTATCATTATTTAACATCTTTGTAACAAACCATGTATTCTGTTCCTTTGAGTTTCGTTTTTCTAACAAAGTTAAGAGACAATTAACTTGTAGCTGGTAGAGTGATGTCAGACACAGAAGCTTTTTCTTCATGAGTAATAACATATAAAAAGAATGTAACATACATAAAAGAAGAAGAATGTGAGGGAAATGTGCATACATCATATCAGATTCCATGCATTACTTATAATGATGTTTCCACAAGTTACATTATTGCAATTTAGTTGAAGAGTTTTCTAACATATCTTTTGTGAGTGTATGGAAGAAACGTGTATAAAAGGACATGAGAACAGCTTCAAGCAGTTATCATATTAAACAATCCAGAAATTTGGACTTTCCATGGGACCCTTGAAACCACACATAATTACAGTACTTAGCTTAGCATTTAGGGATTTGGGTTTAGGAGCCCCCTACACGAGGACCCATGGCTTCCAATTCTGCTGGAAGACATGCAACCTATTTTGTGCGTTAAGGTAAGTTATCTCGGAAATGCATATGTAATTTAACAAATCTATAACGTTTAGGCGTCTAGGACTATTGTCAGTTTTGCTGCCAAACAAGTAATGTTGATTCATTTCTTTGACTGAACAGAAATATTTGACGGGAATATACTCAATGATACTAATTCAGGGGGACTTTGTGGTATATCTAACAATAGGCATCTCTTAATCAACTGAAATAATTCCCACATCATTGCATCCCCTCCAGCGTAGGCTGCTAGTTTAAGGGAACATTTTTGCCAATCTATATGGCACTAAATACCATAGTAATACAACCTTTCCAGGTGATAAGCGCAATGAGTGGTGCCTGTTAAGGCTGATTTATATTAGCATTTGATCTAGGAGATAGTTATCTTTTAGGAATTGGAATGGATGGATGTAACCTATATACAGAAGATCTTCTAAAGGAGTAATACCCCTTGTTTCCCCATCTCATTGTATTTTGTTCCAGAATTTGCAGAGCTAGTGGCAAGAAGGGAGTTGAAGGGTGCATAAAGAACATGTTTGAATGGTATTTGGTGTAAGGATCCCAAATTTCAAGTGATAATTGTGAAGTTAGCTATGTGTTTAATTAATTGAGGTAGTGAGCTATGTTCTGGTTCTCAATTTCGAAGCCAAGCATTGTGGTCTAGAGTGACACATCAAGGAATGAACTAAGAGTGCTGCTTTGTGATATAAGAGAAAATCGGGTATTCCCATTCCTCCACTATTGGTCTTTGGAAGATGACCTTTGAAGGTCTGTGTTTCTTATTTTTGGAAATAAAGACTGAAATAAATGTTTGTAGTTATGCCATTAGCATTCTTGGTATTTCGATGGGAATTGCTTGAAAAAATGCTTGGAATCTGCACACCTAGATTCCTTACTAGTGGAGAATCATTGGTATGATGCATGGCGAGTATTGTCCCAAAATAATGGAAGATAAAATAATATTTTATCTTCCAGAAAAATGCCACTTATTTGCTCACAGAATTTGTTTGTTGTTTATAGGTTATATTGGGATTCTTTAGTTTATGACAATGTGTTTCTTGGAAATATACTACATCAGACTTCTGGGCTTCTTAAAAAGTCAGCTGTCACTCGTGTGGTATATGTAACCTTTTAACACTCAAGGGAGGTCTGTTAAAGACCTCCGATACCGCTCCCTTGTGATCCGCGCGGCAATAGCTGCTGTGCGCCGGGGTTTGTTGTCAGATCCCGGCGCACAACACTGAAGCTGCGCCCAGCGCTGTCCGAGCCTTCTGAACTGGAAGAAGACAGAAGAACTGAAGAAGAGGAGCGAAGAGGAGGAAAAGGAGCTGTAAGGAGAAAAGGGGAAAGGTAGGAAAGCATTCAGTGAGAGTGACAGTGACAGTGGATTGGTGTATGTGTGGATTGGTATATGTGTGGATTGGTATATGTGTGGATTGGCAGGTGTGTGAGAGTGATGGGTGTTATGCTGTACCATTTCCAATGTATTTTTCATTATATAATTATGCTCTAAAGTACATCATAACTCCCATCACTCTATACTGTTCCATACAGTGGCAGAGCTGGGAGACAGAGGCCTTGCACCCCCACCGCAGGACTCCTGAAAGGTAAGTGAACTTCAAAGGGGGAGAGGGAAGATAGTTAGGAGGGGTAGATAGGGAGAAGGGAGTGAGACGGGGGATAGGGGGTAGATATAATACTATCATGCCAAGTCTGCGAGTACATCCTGGAATCTGGGTATGCCCTGGCATGATAGGAATGTGATTGCTGTTAACAATCATATATATATATATATATTAATATTGTTATTTAATTGTTTTGTCCTATTTTGGCGTGTTGCTTACTTTAAATAAAAGTGTTGGATTTTTTTTAAGGTGTGGGGGGGTCATATTCAGTTTCAACCAGGTAAATGCTGCATTTTTTGTTTCAGTCCAGAATTCGTTTCGGTGCATCCCTAAGCCAGACAATGAAGTGGTAGGCCTACACCACATCAATGTTTGGCTTAGTATATAGTGATTGTCAATGTCTGGCTCAATGTATAGTGATCGGGATTACGCTGTACCACCGTCAATGTGTGCCTCAGTATATAGTGATAGGTGTTATGCTGTACCACCGTCATTGTCTGCCTCAGTATATAGTGGTAGGTGTTATGCTGTACAACCGTCAATGTCTGCCTCAGTATATAGT
>VKOC01021967.1:0-14456 GCA_009364415.1 Spea multiplicata
TTCATATATATTATTATGGTGTCACTCACTTTATTACTATGCACTTTACACATTTCAACATTTTTTTTTATATATTATTATACATTTATTATTTAGTTCACACAATATTTGTATCACATCTTACCGTCACCCACGAACATACAATTACATGGCCATATATATTATTATGGCTTTATTCACTTTATTACATTACACTATTTTGTATTTTATTACATTTTTACACATGACACTGATTTTTCACTCCCCTTATAGAATGGGGTACTAGAGGACTTTTTTTTTTTTAATTATAATATAGGTGGTTATATGGATGAATTGGTCTTCAACAAAGAAAAATAGTGATGTAACACGTCTTAGATAAAATAAGCCATTGACTTTATTAACTACTGTTGACACGTATATATTGATATAACATAGATGATTATATGTACGAACTGGTTTTACTATTTACTGTTGATATGAATATATTGAAGCCTGTGTTTGTTTGGTTTTCTTCTAATTATTATGATATAATACAGATGATTATATGTATGAAATAATGCTTTATAGAGAAGAACAGTGATGAAGTATGTATTTATATGAAATAAGTTACTGACTTTATTATTCGCTGTTGACAACGATTACATTGATATAATATAGATGACTATTGTATGAATTAATGTTCAACAGAGAAGAACTGTGATGAAATATGTATTTATATGAAATAAGTTATCGGCTTTATTAACTGCTGCTGACATGAATACACTGACATAATATAGATGAGTATACGTATGAAATAATGTCCAACGGAGAAGAATTGTGATGAAATACGTATTTATTATATTATATTTGGGCTTGTTTTTTTTTTTTTTGCCCGCGAACTCCTAAGAGGCGATCTCCGGTTTATGACATGCCACATAAATTCAGTATATATATGTGGTTTAGTTTGAGTAGGTCTAGGAAGAGGGGAAAGACCTTAAGATTCTCTCCAAACTGGATGTTTGGGAGGAACTTACAGACGGGTGTAAAATCTTTATATCCTGTCTATTTGTGTTTGTTATATAATGTTTATGTATCAGTTTTTTTATGCTATATGTCGTATTGCATGTGTTGCTTGGTTTTGTGGAGTCAGGAAACTCATTGGCTCAATAATGACGATAACTATATAAAAGGAAGACATATAGCGAAAGTTATAACTGCATCCTTAACAGATAGAAAAAAAGGGGAGTTGCTGTGATAATTACTTCTAATATAGCGGTAGAAATTATAATACAAGAAAGGGATCCAGAGGCTAGATATGTAATCATTATCTGTAGAATACAAAATGAATTTTTCACTCTAGTAAATTTATATGCTCCAAATACTAATCCTGTGAAATTTGCGGAAAATGTATTTGTTAAAATAGAAAATTTTGCTAAAGGGACAATCAGAATGGCAGGAGATTTTAACTGTATCTTAGATTTAATGTGGGACAAGAAGTTACCTAGAGGAAAAGTAGTTGATACAAAAGTGGCTAAAACCGCTAAATCATTAACAAATTTTGTTAAAAAAAAAACAAACTATTCGATATTTGGAGAATCTTTAACCCCTTGAATAAGGAATATACACATTTCTATGCCCCACACGCGTCATATGCACGAATAGATTTCATTCTGGGAAATAAAATTTTGGTGGATAGGATTAAGAAAGTGTTAATTAAAGATATTGTGTGGTCAGACCACAATGCTATCATTTGGGAAATATATTCAAATAAAACATACTCTATAGCTAGAGAATGGAGATTAAATCCAAACCTCTTGAAATCGCAGAAATATGTAGAACAAATAAAAAATATTACTAACCTCTACTTTCAAGAGAATGACGACGAACAAATATCACGATCAATGTTATGGTGTGCATATAAGTGTGTAATCCGGGGACATCTGATTAAAATTGGCAGTATAGAAAATAAAAAGAGGGGTAAAGATTTACCCACTCTATATTTAAATCTACATGAACTGGATACGATAAATAAAAGATCGCCAACCAAATTTAGATCTAGTAGAATATTACGAATAAAGAAAAAATAAATGAACTAGAAACAGAATAAAAATAAGAAAAATTTAGAGAGATTAAAGCAGAGTCGGTACTATAAAAGCAATAGAGTGGATAAGATTTTAACAAATAGATTAAAAAATAAACAAGCAAAAGATCGTATTTATAAGATAATCAAACATAATAAGTGTTACATGTCACCAGAGGGTATTGGCAAAATATTTAATCAGTATTATAGAGCGTTATATAATCTAAACCCTAGTACAAATTCAGAAGAAGTAAAAAAATACTTAGAGGGACTACCCATTCCAAAGATTAGTAAAAATCAGCTAATGTCACGCACAGCATAAGGTAGAACCTGTAATCAGGTAGAGCAGCATGTGCAAGTCCAGTAGACAGAACACCAAAGTCCAGTATAGAATAGCCAATGAGCAAGCCGAGGCCAGGAAGCCAGAAGTCAGGATCATAGCAGGGTAAGCCGAGGTCAGGAAGCCAGAAGTCAGGATAGTCGTGAGGGAAGCCAGAGTCAAACGCCAGGAATCGGTAACAGGAACAAGCCGGGTCGGTAACAGGAAATCAACAGGGACGCGTACTGAGATGACACTATACAGGATAGGTACAACCATCAGAAGGCAAAGCTGGAAGGTTTCTGAGGCTCTTAAATAGGAAGAGGAAGTCCAGACATCAATTAGTGTTTTCCCGCCATAATTTCAAAATGCTGTTACGTCACTTCCGGTCTGCGGCCATCTTGGGATTGGCGAGGTCTCAAATTCTTAAAAAGACCGGTAGTACCGGCTGGCGCCACTAGGTGGCAAGCAGAGCGTGTACACGTGGCAGGTCCGGACCGGGTTCCAGTAGACGGCGGCCGCCGTGAGGAGCTGCGGGGTCCTCCCCGTCCTCGTGGCGGCAGAAGCTGTCTTGCGGAGGAGGGAGGTCTTCCTCTCCTCCGCGGCGGCTGAAGCTGCTGTGGCAGGGCGGGGGGTCTCCCCCTTCTCCGCGGCGGCTGCGGTTGTTGCGGTAAGGCGGGGGGTCGCCCCCTTCTCCGTGGCGGCTGATGCCGCTGCGGTGAAGCCGGCGGTCTCCATCTTCTCCGCAGCGGCTGAAGATCCGCGGACCCGGAGGAACCGGCAGCCAGGTACATAACAGCTAACTGTATTAAATAGACCTATTGAGGAAATAGAAGTGAAGACAGCTATAAAAAATCTTAAAAATCACAAAAGCCCAGGCCCAGATGGCTATAGTGGGGAGTTTTATAAATGCTATGTTCAACGAAATTAGTAAACAAGGGGAAGCCCCGGAAGAATTGCTGAGAGCAAATATACTCCCAATACTTAAAGCCAATAAAAATGCAGAGGATGTTGGAAATTACAGACCTATTTCGCTTATTAATGTAGATATGAAGATATATGCAACGATTTTAGCTGAAAGATTGAAATTAGTGATAACAACCATAATACATCCCGATCAAATAGGCTTTGTCCCTCAAAGATACACATACGATAACATTAGACGAGCTATTGATGTTCTGGATTGTGCACAACTAGAAAAAAAAATCAATGTGCTTAATGGCACTTGATGCAGAAAAAGCCTTTGATCTAGTAAATTGGGATTTTATGTTTCAATCAATTAAGGCTTTTGGGATTAATGGCCAATTCTTGTTAGCGACTCAAGCACTGTACTCTAAGCCCTCAGCAAGAACAATTGGGCAAAATATTAAGGCCAATTGGTTTAAATTGAAAAATGGTACGCGGCAAGGATGCCCCCTATCACCTCTACTATATATAATATCTATGGAGGTCCTAGCTATTGACATAAGAAATAATGAGAATAAATGGAAGAATATACAACTATCATGGATAGGCAGAATAAATGTAGTCAACGCATATATACTCCCTAAATGGACTTATTTGTTTCGCCATATGCCTCTAAAAATTCCGAAACCTTGGCTGAATATGCTACAATTCATAATAAATAAATTTATTAATAAAGGGAAACGGATGAGGTTGGGAATTAAATATTTGACAAAAAAAATGGATAGGGGAGGTTTAAATTATCCTAGGGTAGAGACTATATATGAAGCTAGTCTTTTATTACACATGTACAACTTGCAACTCCATTCAAATTTAAATCAACCCTGGTATAAATTGGAGAAATATTTGACAGATATTGAATATTTATCAGCACATATGTGGCAATCTGATCTCAATGTAGACCATAAAGTCAGTGAGATAAAAAGTTTTATAATTAAAGATAATACAGGAGAATGGAGAAAGTTCAAAAAAAATTAATCTTTGTAATAAGATCTTAGATAATGCAGATTTATATTTAATAGAAATGAATGTCCCAGATATAAATCTAAAGAATTGGAAAAATTCCGGGATATTAGAAATTAAAGATATTATATACGATGATAAAATAAAAACATTCAACCAGTTAGCTTTAGAATATAAATTGCCTAATTCGGAAATATTCACATATCTGTCACGTACAAGTAGTTAGGAGACACCGTGGTCAGGTAAGACTCCAGGACAGAACAGGTATAACAAGCCGAGGTCAGGATTCCGGAGAGCAGGATAGTCGTATAACGGAGCCGAGGTCAGGATTCAGGAAATCAGGATAAACGTAAACGGAGCCGAGGTCAGGAATCAGGAAATCAACGAAGTCAGACAAGCCAGGATCATACACGGGAATACAGAATCAGGAAACGCTATCTGGGCACTAGCACAAGGCATAGACAACCAACAGAAGGCAAGGTCAGACAGAACTGAAGAGGTTTAAATAGGAACCGCAGAGGAAGTTTCAAATCTCCCGCCAAACCTCATGACGTCACTTCCAATGTCCGGGAATCACCACCATGATGAGTGTGGCGCAATCTCCCTTCATATAAGCCTGCAGTTTGGGAGTTGACCACCAGAGGGTGCGCGAGTGCCGAAACCGGACGCCGCGTTCCAGGAGGTCTGCCTCTCCTGCGCGGCAGTCCTGAAGATGACGGCGGAGGCGGCACTGCGTTGGAGGGGGGTCTCCCTCTCCTCCGTGGCGGCTCCGGTGTCCGTGCGTTGGAGGGGGGTCTCCCTCTCCTCCGTGGCGGCTCCGGTGTCCGTGCGTTGGAGGGGGGTCTCCCTCTCCTCCGTGCCGGCTCCGGTGGCCGCCGTATTGGAGGGGGGTCTCCTCCTCCTCCGTGCCGGCTCCGGTGGCCGTGTATTGGAGGGGGGTCTCCCTCTCCTCCGTGCCGGCTCCGGTGGCCGCGTATTGGAGGGGGGTCTCCCTCTCCTCCGTGGCGGCAACGTGGGAGCCGGGGGCAGGTAAGTAACAATATCTAAGAATTCAATCCTATCTAATATACGCACGATATAAGACAGATAAAGGGATTTACGAAAAACTTGAAAGAATATTTAATAAGAGATGTATAAAGAATGTTATGACTAATTTATATGCATTAATTAAAGAAATAGACGAGATTACACCAGAAAAGTTTACCCATTCTGTCACAGTACCCAAATATGCTTTGCTCTGCATGCCACTGCAGAGCCCAATATCTATTATCCAGCCTACTGCACCTCCTGTTGGACCAGCTTGTCCAATTCGGATATCCATTGCTCCTGGGGTCACATTCCCAGGAATGATATCCGTAGTTCCCGCTGGCCTCTAATCCTTTGTCCGGAGCTTGGAAAACACTGGCCAGGGTGTATAACAGCCCCCTGGAGTGCCACCTCCCACAGTGACACTCAAATATATTACCTCAGTGCCAGATATTGTTCCATAGGCAGCGCAGTAGTGCAGCAGGAGAGCATGTGTCTGGGCCCGGGCCAGAAGGTCGGGCAGGAGCCCAGTTGCAGGGGATACCAGGGGCTCTGTCTGTACCCCTTGTGCATCATAACTGGTAGGTAGATACAGACAGGCACACAATAGACAGAAAAGCAGGACAGGAATCAAAGAATAAAGGGGAACTTACAGGGGAACCGTAGCGAGGACAGGGGAACTCTTGGAATAGCTTGGAAGACCTCAGGCAGGGCACGCGGCTTGGAAACGGCTGGACAGGCAGGTAGATAATAGGGAGAAGCATATATTTTGCCCCCCAAAACAAGGACAGAAAGGAATTGCAGCATTAGTGCAATGTTGATATAGTGGCTGTTACTGAAACATGGTATAATGAGAACAATGACTGGGACATATCAATACCTGGGTACTCTTTATATAGAAAAGACAAAAAGGGCAAGAAAGGGGGAGGGGTGGCCCTATATGTGAAAAATAACCTAAAATCTAACTTAACACAAGTTAGGAGAACATAGAGTCGGTTTAGGTTACAGTATAATTTGGCAAAAGTAAAGTAATCTGTGTTGGTGTGATTTATAGACCCCCAGGACAAGTAGAAGAACTAGACAATCTACTAGTGGAGGAAATAGCTAAAATGACAGTAAATGGGGATGTTATAATCATGGGTGACTTTAATCTTCCTGATGTGAACTGGAAAACAAAAGTAGCTGGTTGTGCCCAGAGTGCATTCTGAACTCCCTACTGGGATTATCTTTAAAACAAGTAGTTGAGTAGCCAAACAAGGAGGCCAAACAAAAGTTTTAGATTTAAGAAAAGATGACTTTTCTAAAATGAGAATATGTGTAGAGGAGTCAGACTGTGACAATTTAAATGGAGTCCAGGAGAAATGGGATTATTTAAAAGTTGTATTATTGAAGATAACAGAAAATTGTATTAGGCTGGTCAGTAAGAGTAAAAAATTAAAGAAACCACTGTGGTACTCTGCAGAAGTGGCCAAAATCATAAAAGACAAGGTTGGCCTTTAGTAGATACAAAAATACCCAGGAAGATAGACACATCTATAAAATTAGGCAGAAATATGTGAGACGGATGGTCTCTGTCGTCAATAGTTCCAGCAATCTCCTATGGTCCCCTCAGTATACTCCAGACTTCCAGTAACCAAGTAGTTATACTCCACGATGAAGTGTCCCTTGTCCCCATATCACAGACAGGTCTTAGGCTTGAACAAGTAAGAATCTCCTTTATTGTACACCAAACACCAACTGTATACCTGATACCATCTTGAAAAGAACAATACATAAATACATTAGCTTAAAAACTTTAACTGGCACCAATCAGGAGAGAGCTAGAACAGGGAGCAACCAAATCTCAGTGTAGGGGATATGCGTCAGTTATGGTCTGGTCATATAAGCGTCGATAGTCATCACAGAACCGAGTGGAGCCGTCTTTTTTAGGCACTAACACCACTGGGGATGTCCAGGGACTGTGAGAGGGTTTGATTACCCCTAACTGGATCATATCTGCTATTTCCTTGCGGATATGACCACTGACAGCCTCTGGTCCTCGGTATGCGGGTTGCCGGAGGGGGGTTTTGGCCGGGGATCTCTACTCCATGTTGGGTGAGATGTGTGAGACCAGAGAGGGCAGTGAATAGGGTGGTTCGGTTTTGTAACATGGCTAAGGCTTGGGTCCGTTCCTCGGGAGTAAGCTGTTCCCGGAGCTTAAACAGGGTGAGCTCGGGCTCAGTCTGGGCGTCTGCCAGTAAGTCAGGGATGGCGCGGTCCCCTGCTTCCGTATGGGAAGGGGTACAGATAGAGGCTATGGTGGCTCCTCATTCTCTGTAAGTTTTTAGGGCATTTATGTGGCAGGCCTGCCGGGTTTGGCTGCGGGATCCGCGGCCAGTTATGTAGATAATTTCCCCTCTTTTTTTTCTAGAACTGTGTAGGGACCTTCCCATGCTGCCTGTAATTTATTGTTTCAAGTGGGTCTCAGCATTACTACTTGCTGCCCTTGGCTGAGTTCTCGGGTGGCCTGGCTAACATACTGGGCTTTTTGGCGGCGCTGGACGGCTTGTAAATTTCCCTGAGCTAGGGAGATTAATTGCTCTATTTTTCCCTTAGCTCAATGACATATGTGATGGTGAGGGTCTCGGTAGGATCACATTTGCCTTCCCAATACTCTGAGGATATTAAGGGGGCCCCTAACCCGCCGCCAATAGAGGAGCTCGAACAGGGAATTTTCAGTGCCATCCCTGAATGGTTTAAGGACTGCCACTAGCTGGGGATCACTGTCCAATCATAGAAACATAGAAAGTGACGACAGATAAGAACCAGTAGGCCCATCCAGTATGCCCAACCTCTGAGTACTTTCCTTTAGTACCTGCCCTTATCCTATATCTAGCTTGGCCTTATGCCTATCCCATGCTTGCTTAAATGCCTTTACTGTATTAACATCTACCACTTCTACTGGAAGGCTATTCCATGCGTCCAGTTTCCGTAAAGTTATATTTTCTGCTGTTACCATTAAACCTTTGCCCCTCTAGCTTATGACTATGTCTTCTTGTTGTGGTAGTATTTCTCCTTTTAAATAAACTATCTTGTTGATTCCCTTTAAGTATTTAAATGTTTCTATCATATCCCCCCTGTCACGTCTTTCTTCCAGGCTATATACGTTAAGATCCTTTAACCTGTCCTGGTAAGGTTTATCCTGTAACCCATAAACCATTTTAGTAGCCCTTCTCTGAACTTTCGCCAACATATCTATATCCTTCTGGAGATACGGTCTCCAGTACTGTACACAATACTCCAAGTGAGGTCTCACCAGTGATCTGTACAATTGCATGAGCACTTCCCTCTTTCTACTGCTAATACCTCTCGCTATACAACCAAGCATTCTGCTAGCATTGCTCTACTGCTTTGTCTGCCAACCTTTAAATCCTCAGAAATAATTACCCCTAAATCTGTTTCCTCACACGTTGAGGTTAGGATAGTATCAAATATTCTATACTCTGCCCTTGGATTTTTATGCCCTAGATGCATTACTTTGCTTCAGGCCCGGACTGGGACCAAAAATAGGCCCGGACATTTCAGACTGAGCAGCCCATTTTTATGAAAAAAAAATGTACATACACATACATAATACACGGTCATTCAACATGGGAAGCCTGAAGCCACAATTTAGGGCGACTAATCCTTGAAATAAATATTATAGAGTAAATAACATAATACCTTACACACCCCAAATAACACTCAAACACACATCAGGACATGCTCTGCCACACTGACACCCAGACACACATGCCAGGACAGGCTCTGCCACACTGACATCCGCATCTGGAGGGTTTCCACGGACGGTTTCACTTTGGTATTGATTTATGTGATGGTCACTGCCCCCGAAACAGCCTGCCTGTGCCATCTTTGCCCCCAAAACAGCATGCCTGTGGCATCTTTGCCACCAAAACAGCATACCTGTGGCACCTTTGACCCCCTTACACATCCATGCTATGACACACACACACACATATTCATTCACTCCTTCACAAATATTTATTGACTAATTCACAGATAATCATTCACTCATTCAGATATTCATTCATACATTGATACTCATTTACATATACTCATTCAAAAACATTAATTCACTCACTCCTTCACAGATACTCATTAATTCACTCACTCAGTCTCACATACTCCTTCATACAGCCTCCTTCACCCCCTTACCTGAACTGATGATGTACGCTCCGCTCACAGACTTCCGCGGACATCCTGTCCTACTGCACAGGGGAAGCAGACACGCAGCAGGGTCTTGTGACGTACGTAACGCGACTCCGTTGGATTCCTGCATCCCCCTGGCGGTAGAAGAGATGCTGCTCGCGCACAAATGCCCAGTGTGCCTGATGGCCAGTCCGGGCCTGCTTTGCATTTATCCACATTAAGTGCCAGTTGCCACCACTCTGGCCATTCTTCCAGTTTACCTAAATCATTTGCCATTTGGCTTCTTCCTCCAGGAACATCAACCCTGTTGCAAATTTTTGTGTCATTAGCAAATAGACATACCTTTCCATCAAGACCATCTGCAATATCACTAATAAAAATATTAAAGAGTATGGGTCCAAGTACAGATCCCTGAGGTATCCCACTAGTTACAAGACCTTGTTCTGAATATACGTCATTGACTACAACCCTCTGTTGTCTGTCACTCAGCCACTCCCTAATCCATTCAACAACATTGGGATCTAAACTCAAAGATTGCAGTTTATTTATAAGTCTTCTATGTGGCACAGTGTCAAAAGCCTTACTGAAATCCAGATACACAATGTCTACTGCACCACCTTGATCAATTACTGTAACGGCCAGAAATGGTCAGGATCAGTAGCTGAGGATCCACAGTGCAGAACTCAGACACAAACCAGAACAGGCATCTGGGACACGGGTACAGCAATCCACAAACTAAGCCGAGGTCAAGGATTGGTAAAGTCAGGATAGCTGTGAGACTTAGCCGAGGTCAAGGATTGGTGAAGTCAGGAAAACTGTGAGAAGTAGCTGAGGTCCGAACCAGAACAAACAGGATAACTGAGAAGCACAAGCAGAGCCAGAGAACTAGCAATGAATCTCTTTGACAGGCAACTAGTGGACAGCTTGGGAGCACTAAAATAGGCCCCAGGCAGATAACCCCGCCCCCAGCCAAGTGCACAAATAGACAGAGAAATGGCCTGCACATGTGTATACTGCCACAGGAGTAAATGGTCGGTTATCATTGGAGTGGCTTGCGCAAGGTCCGAGGGCAGGTTTCTGCGGGAGGTTGCTGCGGGAGAATCAATAAGATTTGTTTGGCATGATCTTCCTGAGGTAAACCCATGTTGTTTTTGATCTTGAAACCCATGTGACTTCAGATGTTCAACAATCACGTCCTTTAACATTGTTTCCATTAATTTCCCCACTACAGATGTAAGACTAACTGGCCTGTAGTTGCCCGACTCCTCCCTACTGCCTTTTTTTGTGAATGGGCACAACATTCACTACTTTCCAATCCCCTGGGACGACTCCCGTTACCAATGATTTGTTAAATAAATCAGTTAATGGTTTTGCTAGTACACCCCCAAGCTCTTTTACTAACTTGGGGTGTATCCCATCAGGCCCCATTGACTTATTTGTCTTTACCTTAGACAACTGAAGTAGAACCTCCGCCTCGATAAACTCACATATTTCAAATGACTCGGTTTTTTTCCTAACTGAGGTCGCATTCCCCCATTTTCATTTGTAAAATCTGAACAGAAATACTCATTGAGGCAGTCAGCTAGACCTTTATCCTCTTCTACATACATTCCTTTTGTTTTTAATCTAACTAATCCTTGTTTTACTTTCCTTTTCTCGTTTATATATCTAAAAAAATTTTATCTCCATTTTTTTAGTGACAGGGCAATTTGCTCGTCTGCATGTGATTTGGCAGCGCTTATAACTTTCTTTGCTTCTTTCTGCCTAATTTTATAGATCTGTCTACCTTCCTTACTTTGGGTATTTTTGTGTCTACTAAAGGTTGACTTCTTGTCTTTTACGATTTTTGCCACTTCTGCAGAGTACCACAGTGGTTTCTTTAATTTTTTACTCTTACTGACCAGCCTAATACAATTTTCTGTTATCTTCAATAATACAATAATTTGTATTAATTTCTGTTTGCAAACAGAAGTACTGGCCATAGAAATGCTAGTGGGACTGCTAATTTTAAAAATTCTACCAGATTTGGTAGGCTTTGCTGTAGGTGGAGAAAATGAGAAAACAGAGAAGGTGGAGGCTCAGGGGTAAATTGTGCACTAGTCATTCGTACACTGCTCCCTGAGGAATTTGATTCCTGACCACTCATCTCCTCTATTCAATCCTCCAATTCATAGTCAAATTCTTCATTAGCCAGATCAAATGGAATTCCTGCTAGGCTGGTGGTAGATGGAGCCTGTCCATCTACCAAGACTCCTTTTCTTGGTCACAAAAAGAAGGATCAATTTCAAATTTTATTTATAAAATAGCTTTATAAAGAAAAATAGGATTTAAATAAAAAAAGAAAAAATTAGAGGAAGTTTCTCTTCAGTGCTACTGCTGAAAAACTAAAGCCACTAAATGGTGTTATTAACTCAAGTTTAACTATAATACACTAAAACTACTAGCAGTATTTTATTTTTATTTGAAATTTACACTGGCCTAAGAGCCTACTACTATGCTAAAGCTATATTTCCTTCCTATTCTAAGTCTACCTCTAGGCAAGGGCAGACACTCTCAAGCCCACTAAGCTAAAAGGAAGTTTATATCAGTATATTATATTATTTATTAATTAATATTATTAATTTATATAATATTAATAGACTATAAATTATAATGCATTATTATATTATGGGGTTAAATAATGTTTACTTTAAATCAGATACAGAAAGACAGGATATAGTTGTACTACTTCTTTACTAGTACTAGAGCCAGGGCCAGACTGGGACTGAAAAGCAGCCCTGGAAACATTTGGAGACCGGCCCCTTATACATACCCGAGTCACACTATTTGCCGTACAAATAACTATAAAACTGTCAGGGTCCATCCAGGCTGCGGAGCTGCATATCAGTTTTTCCCTGCCTTGCCTCTGTTCCCATGTTTAGCTTGATCCATTCGTGGGTTTCTGTATGCTCTGTTCTGTACCTCTGATTCCTGAATTCTAGTTCGGCTCTTTGCTTCAGCTCCTGTTTCCTTTATAAGGTGTGCCCGACCAGTGTGTTCTGTTTATTTCAGTCAGCAGTCTAAAGGTATGTCTCATTGTTATGTGTTTGGGTTTCGTTGTTCAGTTTATTTTGTACCACTGTCACCAGGGATTAGCGTTAGGACCCACCGTCATTGGAGTACTTTGGCGTAGTGGTGGGCTAAGCATTCTATGGCCATAAGATGTGACGGAATCTCCAATCGTTATCATATAGTACTAGGCTAGTTCCTGTATTTATGTTTGTCTGTCTCTTATGTACCTTTGCCCTCCTACCCTGAATCATCTGAGGATTTCGGTTCCTCTCTCCTCTCCCCATGTCCCAGTTAAGATGTCCTATCCTTGCTTAAAGGAGAAGCATCGGAGGATTCCGACTCCTCACTCCTTCCCCTGTGTTCCTTGCCTTGTTACCTGTCCTTTGTTGTGCCCTGTATCATGTATGTCTTGTCTGGTTATGTTCCTTGCTTGGTCTCCCTGTCCCGTGCTTGCTATGTTTCTCCTGTACTTTGCTTAGCGTCCATGCTCTCAGCCTGCGGCATCCTGCACATGATTCCAGTGCAGTCTCATGCCTGCTCCAGGGTGCCTGCAGGATATCTCCAAGTTCTGTTCTGTCATCATTCGCTGTTATGTCAGGGCGCTGGTATGTGGCTGCACAACCCTAGATGCCCACCGGGAGAGTGCTGTCGCCCTGCACCAGGCCCTGTCCAACTCTGCTGCTGCACCGTAACTCCTGCACATAATCTTTGGGCGCGCTGGGTCTTTACAGTTGTCTGTACGGACCCAGTTCCTGACAAAAACATTCTTTTTATCACATTATTTGTATTAAAATGCCAGAAAGTACGTGTTAAAAGGCCCTAATAAATGAAATACATTAGACATAATGGAATAAAAACATTTGCTACAGCAAACATTTTTAGATGAAAAAGTTCAGTGGAACAAAACCGTGATTATTCTTCACGATATTCTTTAAGAAACTTCTATTTCCTTATTAATTCATGTACACTATTTTTTCATATTTAATAAAAGCTATGATTGAGACATTTTTGATTTTTATTTCATTCTATTTGCCAACCTGCCCCCCCAGTTATACACATCTGCCCAGGCTTGCCACTCTGCCCCCTGATATGCCTTATACCCTCCTATGTGCCACTCTGCCTCCAGAAATGCCTTATACCCATATATGCCACTCTGCCATATAGGGGGTTAAAAGGCATATCATAGGACAGAGTGCATATAGGGGTATATACGGCATTTCTGGAGGCAGAGTGGCATATAGGGGGGTTAAAATGCATTTATAGAGGCAGAGTGGCATATAGGGGGTTAAAAGCATATCATGGGGGCACTCTGCCTCCAGAAAAGCCTTACGCCCCCCATATAACATAAGTTAACAACACCTCCCCCAGGTTAGCCCCCGCATATTAAGAATTTTTACAAAAGATCATTGCATTTGTTGCACACAAAATAGGATTGTGAATACTGCCTCCTGCGTGATAGATCTAACAAAAAACAGTTGATCTAACCGGATCTAACCAAGATCTACCATAAACCATAAAAAAAATCCAAATTTCAGTTGAGGGGGGGGGCCATATGTATACCCACTCCCCACACACAAAATAGGATTGTGAATACCGCATCCTGCGTGGTAGATCTAACGAAAAATCAGTTGTTCTAACCGAATCTAATGAATATCTACCAAAATCCATAAACAAAATCAAAATTTCAGTTGAGGGGGGCCAACTCGTATGTATTGCCATCCCCGCACACAAAATAGGATTGTTAATACCGCCTCCTGCGTGACAGATATAACGAATAAAACAGTTGATCTAACCGGATCTAACGAATATCCACCAAAATCCATAAATTTTTTTTCCCAAATATCAGTTGAGGGGGGGCCAGCCAATATGTATACCCACCCCCGGCACACAAAATAGGATTGTGAATAC